>JBCEWB010695809.1:0-17211 GCA_039654565.1 Peronia peronii | reverse complement strand
AGAAGATGTTCACCTGGGAGGTCCCGGGCGAGCGTGTCATCACGGTCATGATCGAAATCGATACGCGCTAGATTGGGACAAAGCGACAATGCATCTGGAATGATTAATCGTTTGCAAACATTGGGCATAATACGCGACTGCCCGTGTGCATCGATACTCTCCGGACTTATCGTTGAATGTAGTAATGGCAGGAGAGCTTTATGGTGGAATGTAATAATGGACCTGCTTTGTTTTCCCCCGAACGTCACGTTGACAGTGGCTTGTAATTTGAATGGTGGTCAGTAATTATGATGTGTCCATAGTGCTCCAGTATGCGCCCATTTCCAGCGAAATTCTGTCGTCACTAACGATGAAATACTGAGCACAATCACTTGAACAGTGTGGGGGAAAATTGGATTCCTATACAGAATATTACCCTAGTTGTTTCTGTAGTTGGCACTGGCACAAATCTGAATAACATCCAGTCTCATAACATAGTAAAACGTTTTTTGCCCATTGCTGGTATAAATCGTCAGTGATTTATTTCTTTTTTTTTTTGGAAAGACGAGGGGGAGGGGGGGGGGGGAGGTTGGTTGGACAGAAAAGCAGCTCGATTCGTTTCCAAAATTGCAGACATTCATTTCGTGCTAAATATTCAGTCGCAAATTCGGTTATTCTGTAGGCTGGACAAAGATACGCGCAGATGAATATAGTTACTCCGTGAAAAGTGGATTCTAGAAATAACAAGGAATAATACCGATACTGTACATAATGGTTTGTTGTTTTTGTGAGCTGTTACAACAGCATAGATCATTCTAACTACATCGTGTTCAACGAAAGTAATCATGCAGTTGTCCAATCTTTACAAATCAGGAGTGCCAGCAATGAATAAATATAATCGTAAAGTGCAACCAGGCCAAATGCAATTCAAATGTTTAGTTTCTCATGTGAAATAACATAGAGATATATGGATAGATTTTTCAAAACATAAAACCTTTCTCAGAGAATTGATATCATTTAATTACATGTCAAATATATGACGTTCATCAATAATATTAAAGTTAGCACATAGAGATAGGATATTCCAGCTATGACCTTTCAAGGCTTAGTGGCTCTGGAAAGAAAGACAATTAAAGAAAATGAACTATCCATGTGCAAGATGGTACAAGCTAGTATCCGGGATGCATTATATTCGTCATTACTTTGAGTGAGAAACTTAAGTTGTCATGTATACGCATAATAGCTCCATAACAAAAGAGGTAAGCTGATTTTACAACAGTAACAATTAGCAATGGATTCAAACTATGTTGACAATAGATACAATGGAGACGAACTAAACTGGGATTTCTAAGAACACTTTGACAATGGAGTCAAACATTGAGCTTTCATCTCTGAACTTGGAAATGATGAGGTAAATGACTGTGACCGCCTCCTGATTGTAGACAAAAATCCTGGAGGAGTGTGGGATCGTGGCCTGGCCTTTGACCTTGATGTGAGGGAGTCACTTCCGGTTTGCAACAACGCCACCTCCGCACAGAACCCGTAGGCCGACTCTCGGCTTCTCCCGCCTCCGACGAGTATGGCCTACGTTTGACAACTTCCAGTTCCTACGAGCCGTCAGCCTACGTCATCTTGCCAGCAACAACAGCAACAATAACAACCAGAACTACGACGACAACAGCTCTTACGATAACGACAACGATTACAACAGCAGCATCAGCATGCAGCACGCCCGTCACGCTCATCACGCCAGCAAGGCGCACCACACCCGCTCCCACCAGCACCACACGCGGCGCCATGGCCACCACATGCACCACATGCACCATCGGCAACACATGCATGGGCACATGCACGGAGCTCATGGGGCGGCTCACGGCGGACACCATCACCACTCCAGCGAGTCTCACGGGGGAGGTGGGGGTGGAGGAGGAGGCCATAGTGTTCATGCCTCCGGTGGTGAGGAGGAACATGAAATGGGGAAGTATGAGGAGATCACGGGCATTGCCATCCAAGGAGAAGGGTGAGGGTGTTCGTTCAAACTAACTCATAGTCACACTATGGCATGCATGCTCTATAATTTCTATACCTCACCTGCTGTCCTCAAAAATAAAGAAAGAAATACATAAAAGTCCCACACCCACGAACACATCTATACCTACTTCTTTAAAATCTTAGTCGGGATTGAAAATTTCCTACACTTGTATGCTAAAAAAGGGGGGGGGGAGAGAGAGACAGAAAAGGAAAAAAAGGAAGAGAAAATATCACCTACAAGCACCTATATACACCCACAAATTTCAAAATCTGGGTCGAGGATAAAATTTCTTAAACTTACATGTAAGGAAAAAAGAACAGAAAAAAAAATAGATAAACATTTTGAACAGAAATCTGGGTAGAAAATGTAGGACAAAGGGAGTAATCACAGGTATTATCCCACGCAGTCAGGAATGAAATGTTAAGAGGGTAGGACTCAAAGACCGTCGGCAGTTAGCGACATTGCAAAATCACGTCATGCAGTGCCAGGGTTGATCAATGCAAAACACGCATTATCGAGAGATAAAGCTCTGCTCCGTCAAATTGCTGCCATGTCGGTGGATAGGCTAAGAATATTCATTTTATTCTTCCATGCCCTCTTGATACTGTTAAGAACCTGACTGACGAGTGTTTATACCTTGTTTTGAAATTATTGCAATAATTTGAGATCAGAATGTAATGGCAAAAATTATGTAAAGAATGAAGCGCTACTGATGTTTAGGACAATGATCATATTGTCAATGACATTATGATACTCCCAACAAACGAATGATGACACTTAATATGGAGACTGAAGATGATACGTTGTTTTCAGGGCTCTTATATTTCATAAATTTTAAACGATTTATAAAGAGATCATCTTTTCAGAGACGACGTTCATTGTCTATGCCGTGAGAGTCAAAATCATTTAAAAATTATTATTAATATTACTGTTGTGTACTGCCACAGGACACCCAGGCTGTTTTGATGGTATCAGTGATAAGACATTAAACAGCACTGTCCCTAAAGTTTCACATCCTTCCATTGAGAAAAGGTGAAATACACGCTGATACAATATAGATGTATTGTTTATAACATATACATTATTTTTTACAACAAACTATTTGTCATGCGTTCTCTAAAACTAATTTCTGATATGCAAGCAAGGACACGCCCAAAAGATCTAAACCATGTTTGTCTGATGTTTGTATCCAAGTCATTATAGAGCTTAAACATCCTTTTCCATACTGTATCTCCCTGTGCTACATGTTAGTCTGCCTTCCACTGTATTCTGGAACATCATTTACCTTGACTTAGTCTGTATCTTCCTCTACAATCTTTTATTGTGACCTTTTCCATCGGTATAGCCATCAGCTGGCATTCACTGGATTGATGAAAAAAAAAATCCCCTTTTTCAGCGCACATTCATTGCCGGCATTTGTTTTTAAAAATTGCTTTTGAAATCTCTTTTTTCCAGTATATTTTGTCTTTACTTTCTTTTTCCATTATCTGGATCGTCTCTCTTACTTTTCTTGTCATTTTTCTTTCGATGTTGCCTTAGGGATCAGGGTGAACATTTTGCTGTTTTTGTCGTAGTTTGATATCATATTTTTCCGATTATTTTCCTCTTCCTCCTCATCTGTACATCCCGTTCCCTCCCGTACCCAAGTACCTCTTGTTTTTGATAGATCTCTTTCCCTAACTTTCCATTCCCTCCCCACTTACGATGACCTATTGAAAAGTCCACCGTCGTTCACGGCGGCACAGTAACCCATTGTAATAGTTCTTCCGTTCAAATCGTTTCCCTGACGGCGGCTGTAATGGACAAAAATCATACACGACTCTGCATGAAAATGATAATCCTGCTCTTATGTTTTTCCTGCTCAGTTTTATTTTGCTTTTGTTTTGTTTCTTCTCCTCCATCTTCATCATTTTAATGGCTTCCGACATATGACATTTACATGGTCATATCTTGACATCACGCGATGTCTTCATAAAAAAATAAAGAAAAGAAAAGAAAGGAGAAAAAAAATTGACATTTAAAAAAAGTAAATAAATAATGCGACTGAATGTCAAACGTCCAATTGTATTACATATGCCTGGTTGGATCTGAAGCATTGTTACAAAATTCTCCGGACGTATTAAATCTTAAATCTTTTCGAACACAACATCTTATATGAAATCTTAGATACCAGATGTTTTGGTACCCACAAATATACAGTCATATTTTTATTTCCAATCAGTATATCCTATTCAAGCAAGACAATTATTTATAGTCAGTAAAGCTATATAAAGATAGATAGATACCAAAGTAAAGTCAGACAAATGGTATGTGTCAAGCACTGACAAGCAATTTTTAAAATCAGAATTTTTGACAGTTCCCTGGCTTGATATCGTAATATAAGGTTCTTCTCTGGTCATTAGTCCGACAGACTAATTTTGTCTTCACAGCTGTTGTTTTTCTCAGTAGACCAGAATGGACAATGTTTCATATGATAAACCAAAATGTTAGTTTTGTTCGAGTTACCATCCGAATCAAGTTTAGCTGTTTCGTTGACTTTTTTTATGGGAAAGGTTCAGAGAGAAAGAAGGAGAGAAACAGTGCGATATCCTTCTCCCGTCCGAGTCATTTTGTTTGATTTTGTTATTGTTTGAAGTTTAACGTTAAACAGAGGGGATGAAAAAACGGGTGAAAAGTCTGGGCTGGAGAACAGCATTGTAGTGCAGTAAATAACAGAGGTGAAAAGCAATGATAATCTGGAGTAATAAGAAAAGATTAAAATGGAATAGAAAATCGTGATTACAGCTTCTAGATTAAACATCATTTATCACTTGTCGTTCGGTTAAATAAGAGTGGGACCAGAACTTTAAAATCACGATCTATGAAAACAATGGGAAGGTTGGTGTAAATGTCATTGGGATCTACAACAAAATTGAGGAAAAGAGTGAAAAAATTATATGAAGGAAATCAATGGAAAGGGAATAAATCCAACGCAACAGATCTTTAGTTCAGAATGAGTGGGAGTCGGTAAAGTTTTCATGAGTAAAAGGAACTGAAATGATTATTCTGAGGAGTGAGGATACGAAACTGATGGTGTGGAAATAAAAAACATGGATTTAGAATTAGACGAAACAGGCCATATGATTTACTCTGCATACCCTTGACTACTGCTACTGCGCGGATTTCCTAATGAGGGCAGCAACTCTCCTAAATTACAAAGCAAATTACCGACCCTTACTTTTTGGAGAGTTTTTTTTTATGCGTCATCGGCTAGTTAGTAAGCGCTGCTGTCATTGGCATGTGGCGCAGCGCCAAAAAGGGACCCACGTTTAAAAATAATCAAGTACGTTGATGGACCCTTTTAATGTAACACAGGAAAACAGCAGTCAGCAAAGTAGGAAAATCAATACTCGGCTCTTCGAGTCGTATCTTTGTTCTAGTTGGTTTATAACCCAAATGAACGTTTGTCAGCGCGGCTTCCCGCTAAGATAATTCTGTAATAGTTTCGTTCCCTTCTGTTTCGTGGTTTATTGATTGGTTATTCGTATTTAGGTAACGTATCTTGTTTCTTTTGTCAAAATCGTAATAGAATCTTGCTTGAAAACACAGTTTGTGATTTTCACAAGAGATGCTTCAATCTATGCAGTCCTTTATGTTTTACACCCTATTTTGCTTACATCATAATATAGACCATGGACTTATTTATCTGTCTGTCTGTCTATCTATCTAGCTAGCTAGCTAGCTACCTATCTTCCTATCTGTCTAAATATGTGTCTATCCATCCATTTGTCCATCCATCTGTGGAGACACGTAATGTCCTCTTCCCGATATTCGTAAAGACAAACACACACGCAACTGTACACATTGGACTGCTCCTGACACGAGATGTGACTTCCCAATTTGGGGCACGTGAGGAGGGGGACACCTTGCCTTGTCACCTCTACTGGGAATCTCTCCCACGGGGGAGACCCCTCTAATTACCGATCCCACCTAGGTGAAAACCACAGAACTTCTGAGAGAACTCGGAGGACTCAGTCATCCATAAGAAACGCTCTCTGCGAATGACAAGTCGTGTCCACCAGGCATATAACATTGCATACAACTTTTTTCACTGGGGAATACAACTGTGCCATCTGTGCATACAACTTGGCCACAGCAGGGTGCCAGAACTGCCCAGTTATGGCTGCCCAAGCCAAATTATATTCTAGCTCTGAATCTGATTTCCGGGTGAACTCCGCACGAAAAATGAGGGTGTCCAGAAAATAATATCTTTACCTCTGTCTTTGTCTTCTCCTTCTTCGTCTTCTCTCTCTTTTTTTCTCTCCCTCTCTCTGTCTCTCTCTCTCTCGCTTCCTCTCTCTCTCTTTTAAGGCCATTTATTTTAAATTATCTGTCCAAAATGGCATCATTTATTTTTTTCTACTTTGTTCTGTTCTCTTTCTGTTGGCCTTGTCTCTTCCCTGTCTCCTTGTCTGTCTATCTGTCTTCTGTTTATCTGTCCGTGTGTGTATCTGCTTGTCTGTCTCTCTCTCTCTCTCTATCTCTCTCTCCCTCTTTCTCTCTCTCTTCCTTATATCCAGCTTTCGAAATTTGAAGCTCCTTTTTTCATTACCCTTTCCTTACCCTCCCCACTGTACTGCATTTTTAACAAACATTGTCTTATCTTAGACGTTGGTCTAGTCTCTGTCACGAATTCTGAGCTTATAAATATGCCTGTTTTCAACATTCATTTCATGGCCTGCGTAATTGCAAAAACTTAATTTATTCCGTTCAACTTTGCTCATTATATTCCATAGCTATAGACTGCAATATCTCTCACAATGTTGTGATAATATACAACAAAATCATTTAACCACGCGGATTCTGTTTGCATGCTGTGAATAGCCTGGGACTAACACTTTACTTCTTGATTACATTTCACCCTCTTCTTTCAACATTTTTATTTTCTAAATATCATTTTCAGTTCTCAGTGTACAAACTAATTTCCTATTTCATTAGACTTGATATTACTTTTTAAAAAAATATTCTTATTGTTGACCTTAGACATGCATCTGTCTTCACGAAGGTTGACAAGATTGTAGAAAAAAAAAGCTACGATTTAAGATAATAAGTACACGAAAATGTTTATGCCTTAAATACACATTACTCACACTTCACACGTGACTGACAGCTCACTGTCCACCTATCAAATCGTCAGTTATGTCGCAACAGTCGCCTGGTATATGTAATATATGTTAGTTTCATACTGTACTACCGTGAACACATGAGCCTAAAATGTTGAAAAGGCATTAAAACTACAGACATTTATCACTGGTCGAATTTCATACATATTTTCTTACCTTGTGAGTTTGTATTCCCTTTTCTACATGTTGCATGATAGTTGTATTTTATTTATTATTGCTATTTTTCTTTGAAGGATTTCTACACGCCCAAGCATTCTAATCCTTACCCTGATCTCCTCTTTAGATTTTAATCCCTTATTCTAACTAATCCTTAGGGCTTCTGGCATTAATATAAAACCCTTTCTTAACAGTGGATTCACAGATGAACCTGATCCTAAACTACACGTAAAACAAATTTTTACGCTGAATTCTACATCTGTAATCTTAGCCTAAGTTCTAATCCTAATACTAATCATTATGCTTGGGCGTCTGGTGTCTCCTCATGCTACAGTTATGAAATCATCCGCACACTATCAATATTACCATAGCTGATCACAGTTAGATGTGAAAGTACCACAACGATTCTCAAAAGTGGCGTTCTCTCTGTGTGTCGTTACAGGCTTGACAGTGTGTTGGGGAGTTTTGCGACCTACGCACGTCTGAAGGGGCGCTATGATGATGACTGGATAGACCGATTGAACCACCTCTACACCACCATCATCCTTATCATCTTCACCATCGTGGTCAGCACCAAGCAGTACGTGGGAGAGCCCATCCACTGCTGGTGTCCAGCGCAGTTTGAAGAGAGTCACGTAAGTCTTCAGCAATGCCTGTCCTGTTGTGTCATTAATCCAACCATTTTTAACTCGTTTGTGGTGACACAAATTACAAGTAGTTCGAAAAAACACGTCTGTATAGGCTGAAAAGGGTTCAAAAGGTTTCATAAATATGTGACGATATGGTACAAGCCATCTCAACGTCTTTTTATTTGTAAATTAATCCGAAAATCTGGTTATCTCCAAAACAAGAAAAAAAAAAGAAAAAAGAAAATGAAAAAAAAAATGAATACAGTAGTTAATATGGTAAGATGGGACAAAGAATATGTCGGAGAGGATGAGGAAAAAGGAGGAGGGTGGGGAAGGACACAAAGGAAAAAAACAAGCTGTAATTTTATAGGTTTAGAAGTCACAGGATTAGGCTGACCTATGTAACTGGGTTCGGTAAGCCTACCGATGTCAGTTCTTCTTTTAAAGTTATAAATATTATGTCTCCTATGTTTTAGATTTTACATGGAGCTCTGGATAAAATGGAGCGTATGGAAATAGTTTGAAGGGAGTATTTCACCCTCTATTATTTCTACTCCCAGAAAAAGAAAACTACTCAATAAATTCTGCATTTGTAGATATGTAAGGAGCTGTTCAGCATATGTGACCCAGTGGGTATAGGCTATATAATGGAATGTATCTAGAATATCATATGCTGTGAATGATTCCAGCTTTTCTTGCACATATCATTATTTCAAGCGTCAAAGAGAAACGAAGTGCTTTAAGCTAATTAGAGAATGAAATGAAAGTTAAGGAACAGGATGTTTAAGACAGTTGCGATTAACCCTGAGGAGAGATATTTCAGATTGCTGCAATCATTATTTATGTGCTCTTTATATCTGATTTATTTCGCCTATGTATTTAATCGTATATCTCATCAGAATGGTCATGATCGTTTTTGTCCACAGACAATTGTTATTATCTTTGCTTTTGCTTGTCTCTTACGGTGCTAATTCAATATCATTATCTTTTCCCCTTATCTTCCCATTTCTCCACAACAATAACTCCCCAACTATCTCCATAAATCCACCAAATTTTATACATCCCTCAATTTCTTTTTTGACTCCGCCCCTATCTGTCAAACTGATGACTCTAATGTCCCACCTACAAATGTTCCACGTGACCCCGACACCCCGCCCATCCATGGTCCCATCCAATAGGTGGATTACACGAACAACGTGTGCTGGGTGTCCAACACGTTCTACGTCCATTTCAAGGACCAGCCTCCTCGAGACTGGAATCTTCCGTACGAATCGGAGATCCAGTACTACCAATGGGTTCCAATGATTCTCTTGTTCCAGGCTTTGCTCTTCAAGGTAGCAAAATGAGCAATACGCTGGCAACGTCAGAACACGGCAATATCCTAACACACCTTTAGCTTCTCGTGTTGAAAATGGCCACTTTGTTCTGTCGCGTTTTGTTTTTTTGTTTTTTTCATTCTTTTTTTTTTCACTAAAGGAACCAACTCCATTAGCTGTGTTCAATAACTTTCTTGGCTTATTTGTTCTCCCGTTCAGGACTTTCAGATTTCAAATTTATTTTTTTCTTCAGCCAATCACTTCATATAGGAGTTGAAAACTTACTAATACTTGTGCATTCAAGTCATCTTCAGTTTCCACACTTACGTGCCTTCTTCAGGGTGCTGATCTTTGTCTTCATGCCTAACTACAGATGTGCCTTTTTCTTCGGGTCGTTCCTTTCCATAAAGGTCTCGCTTCTTTCTTAGTGTTCATCCTGCCTTTTCCACTGTCTGGCTTGTGTTCATTTTCCACTCGGAAACTTCTTCATGCTGGACAGTCACTGCATTCAGTTTTCCTTTTCAGGTCTCGGTTCTTTCTGTATTATATTTGCCTCTGTAGCTCACACATAACTTCTCAGGTCATGTAATATTTACCATATTTCAGATTTAGACTCATCCCTGCCTAGTGATGTCACCCATTCTGTTTTTCTCTTATAACTCACGGATTATCTTATAAACCCCATTTTTCTGTCATCAACTAGGTTTTCGTCGATTACTCCGATTCAGCCTCCTCTGCGTTCACTTTATGTTCTCTATTTTTCATCATCAGTCAGGTTGTTGTACTCATTGTTATTTCTGTCTTCTTTCATCTCGCCCACCCCCTTCCCCCCCTTTTGCTTGCTGACCGCTAGGTGGATTATACCAACAATGTATGTTGGGTGACCAACACCCACTACGTGGCCTTCGATGACCACCCGCCGAGGGGGCCCGAGCGTCCAGTAGACGCCGAGGTGGAATATTATCAATGGGTGCCAATGATACTCTTGTTTCAGGCACTGCTGTTCAAGGTAAACAACATGACTGTACAAACCTAACACCAGTTAACCACCACCTCAGATGTTCCCTCTTGCCTCAGTGTTAGAATCAAGCTTGGCTTCTCGGGCTTCTCGATGCACCATTGTGTCGCTCTACACACTCTGACCGATCATTTCTATGGGCATTCAAAACCAGAAACACTCTAAGATTACTCGATTATTAACTGAAATTTGCGTCGTTGACCAAAAGAATTGGACTGGGTTTAGAGTAAGCTGATCTTCGGCGATGTTGTTCTCAAATAAGATAATACCTAGTATAGCCGGTCATAAAACATTTGATGAAAAGAGAAACCTGTAAAAACAACAAACTACAATCATCAATGTATTTCTAGTAACACTGTAAACATGAAAGTGCAATATCTCAACTGCTCAGTTCCTCCTCTGTAGTTCTCTGCATCTTAAAAAATATCTCGTTACTTGAAGATCTATATGCAATTTTCGATAGAGCAGCTGGATTTGAAAACTTAATGCTCATAGTCATTTGGCAATAACCTTTTCTGTCAACTGAACGAACATTATAGATCTAGTCCCTGTGTAACAGCATCTGTCAGAAGTACTACAGTCAAGCAGCTGGTTAGTCGCACATAGAAGACCAATATTGGAATCGATGACAATGACATTAACATTTTTATAAAAAATTCCAAATGAAGTGTTTCTGAGCTGCCCTTATAACTGATTAATGAACAAATATCACTCAAAGCCGTAGAAAACACATTGATTTCTGTATACGGTTAGGCAAGGTTAAGTCTTTTTTGTATGTGTGTCTATGTGTTTGTCATTTGCTGGACCACAGGTAAATAGAGCGGCTTTCTTTTCCTTAAGACATAATTAAAATGTGTCTCTCTGGTGCTACTCCCATAGCGATGAGCCGATCGCCTGTCACTTCATTTTCATTTCAGCAGTTTTTGTTTTTTTTTTACCTCCTGTTCCAAATTATTTCTCCTTATTAAGTACAGTAGCGATTGAAAAGTGCTGTAAAGAATGCAAAATTAAAAATCCGCCTCGGCTCTTTTTATTACAGAGATGAGTAGCAAAATGCCCTGGAGAGTGGATCAAAATTAGCCAAGATAATTGCCATTTCAGTGTATTTTTCTTGTGTGTGTTTCTAATTGAAAGAGAACGGGCGATTTTTATTCAGGTCTATTATGTTTTTGTCTGGAATCAAATGGGTTCAATGATTAAATATATATATATATATATATTCCTTTTTTTTCTAAAGCTTTTTATTTCCTGAAGTTCATTGGACTCAAAGTGCACCACAATAGATATTTAGCAATTTAACACAATAGTTATGTGGACTCGTTTAGGTTTCTAGACATTTAATTAAAATAATGATACATTCTGTTTTTTTCTGTTTAAAAAGAAACTCCAGAATTCACAAGAGTCATAGGGTTAATCTGGTAGTGTGAAACGTAAAAACAAAATGAAAATGCAGATTGTAGAATTTTTGAAACAAACTCAGTTGTTTAAATATCCTCCTGATCGTTCTAATTACTTGTGGGTCAGCAGTGCCGTATTTACCTCCTTGTCTTTCCCTCCCATGCGCTTATCTTTCTGATTCTCTCTCCATCTCTCTCTCCACCCTTGCTTCCCCTACCCACTTCCCTCTCCCCTTTCCTTTTGTTTTTCCCTCACTGACTGTCTCTCTCTCTCTCTCTCCTCTCTTTCCTTCTGTCTTCGCATCCTCTTTCTCTATCTATCAATACAAATGTGTTCAATGTTCCATGCCTCAGCTATGTGTGTGTCCACCACCACTTTCCCACCTCCCATTTGCTTTATATCTGCACAGTGCTGTGTGTGTCCATCAATGTGTGTGTGTCTTTTTTAGTATTGCTTTGTCCTTTGCACCTGACACCGCTCACTAACCATGTGAAAGTGCCAATCAGTTATACGTGCCTACCAGATATAAAGATTCCTTCCCTCACAGAAACAAAATTAAATCATACTCAGCAATCACTGACAGGCAAACTTAGGTTATCTGTAAACGGGACATATCTTTAATAATAGTTAAACACATTTTTTTTTACAGTTATTGTTTGTCCTTCTTTTGCCGTCACTCCAAGTATTGAGGGAGAACTGGTTTGCCCTGAAAAAAAAAAGAAACTGGAGGATTCACATGTTAGAGAAATAAGATGTAATTTTATATTCACCAGTGATCGTTTCAGGCTGTTACTTGAAAACACTCTTGATTACTGTAGATCTAAACTTTTCAGCTGAAACTTCTGAGCATTTTTAGCACCTAGAGATTGTGAAACTAAACATTAATTTTTTCCTGGAAAGGGAAAAATATAGCAAAAACACAAACTTTAGCGACTTGTAAATAACTATACATAATAGACAACTTGGGTCCATTACGATTATCTTGCAGTTTTGGTCTCATAATTATCTGATTCCATTATCCTACCGTCGTTCCAAGTCTGACGCTCAAACAAACCTGAGACCAGTTTTTTTGTTGTTTTTTTTTTTTTTCAGTCATCCAAACCCTCGTTGTCTTAAGTCAGAAACGTTTATTTTAGGTCTTCCAAAGAATCTGAAATTTAGTGTTTCAAAACTAATCTTTACACCAGACCGATGTGTATTGCACACTTTTGTCTTCCTTCTCTTCTCTCTCTCTCTCTGTCTCTCTCTCTGTCTCTCTCTCTGTGTCTCTCTCTGTCTCTCTCTGTGTCTCTCTCTCTGTCTCTCTCTCTGTCTCTCTCTCTCTCAGCGTTTCAATCCAAAGAAAATAGGATTATCTCGGCTTTAAGTGGCTGTCTTTTTTTTTTTGTGAGAAGAATTTTTGTGGGTAGCAATTTGGAATTTGGAAATTTTTTCCAGACAGCAGCGTCTCCGCCTACTCTTAATCCGATTTTTAACTGCCAGAGAGTCTTTGACGTGCACAACGTAGTTTAAATACGGAACCTCCGAAACAGACTCGCCCTTATCCAAGAAGGCTAACCAGGGCATCGTTGAGTCACTGAAAAAATGCAAGTTTCAATCTTCCTACCCTTCCCATCACCCAATGCGCAGGATCTGCGAGTCGAACCCGCGACCCACAACGAGTGTTTTTCACCAAGGACCAGAGGCCAAACCACATGGTCATGGCGACTCTCTTTGGATCTTGCACACGATAAACATATTTTGTACATCTCGTTTCTGGGCTACAGAGACATAATAACAACGACATCAACACTACGAGTGCGATCATCAATTGTAATAAGAACGGGAACTAAAACGACAGAGACAAACAGCAATTCTAGTACTAACATCAACAATAAATAACATTTCGAACAATTTTAATCCATCTATTGTTCTCCTTCTCGAAACCTCTGGTGTGTGTGTGTGTGTGTGTGTGTGTGTGCGCGCGCGCTCGCGGGCGCGTTTTTGTTTTGTTTCGTTTTGTCTTGTTTTTGAACCTCAAGTATTTCTCGGTTAGCAGTCTATGTGGTATGTGGTCTGTCAAAACATCTCTGTGCAATAAGAAATTAATATACTGATGATGATGACGAAGCTGATAATGAGGTTTTTATTTATTTATTTATTGTATTATTATTATTATTTTAATGAAGAACCAGCCGTATTCGAAAATTTGGCCAGTAACACCAGTGTATGAAATTTTTAGCAAACTTTTAGCATATCGAATTCTACGGATTGTTCTTTATTTCTTATGGTGTGTTTGGTTAGTTGTTCCGTCTTGAATTTTAAGATATTTCTATGAAATGATATTTTTAAAAAAAAATGGTGGTTATAATGATAAGAATGCCCCTTTCTATTCAAATCGCCCTAGCCTAATTATATTTTGTACCAAATGTCCCATATAATCAATTGCAGGGGCTTTTGGTTGAATATTAATGTAGATTCCTCTGCCATATCCAATACAAAACAAAACAAAAAAACAACAATGAAACGAAAACTGAAAATGTAGTACCAGCTATAGAAACCACCTGCATTCATTGACTTAGCCAGCGAGGTGAACTGGAGGGAGCCTGGCTAGTAAGCTTTATTTTTTATGGTCATGTCATAATTCCAATTGGTCATTATTTAAAGTAAGTTTAGCCATCTCTTTCCCCCTCGGACCATATGCTTACTTCTTTTTTTTTTAAATTCCTTAACTTTTTTCTTTCTTTCTTTTCTTTCTTTCTGTCTTTCTCTCTGCCTTTCTTTCTTTCTGTCTTTCTTTTTCTTTCGTTATGTCTTCCTTTCTTTCCTTCTTTCTTTCTCTCTTTTTTCGTTCCCCCCTCTTGCCCCCTCCATCTTCATTATTGTTTGCATCGATCATCGATCATCGTGTTGTAGCAGAAATGCTGCTTTCACTCCTTCTACTTCTCTTTTTGTCCATCTCTTTCTCCTTTTCTTCGTTTCTGTTTCCTGGTTATGTGTGTCCTGCTTGAGCTGTCCATACCATAGCCTTTCTTTTCTTTTTAATCGAGCAACACAACAACAGAACATGTGAAAGAAGAATTTTCCTTGGAAAATGTCACGTCAACACAGGAGAGGACTGAGGGTGGGAGAGGTTAATAGTGCACAAAATTTTCACCCAGGGAAACTCCAGCTAAGATTGAGTAGCTTCCTGCTTTCATTTCTGAGAAGTCTCATTGTTTCCCCTCTGGTTTAAATAATATTAATTGACAGAAGAAGAATGCTATTACCCGAATTCATTTCCCGGAAAAGATTCAGCTGAGAGTTAACAAATCGGCATTTATATTTCATGATCTCGCTCTGTCAATGGACAGAGGAAGCTGATTATCACTAACTGTGTTGTTAGCCTAATATGTGCAAATATTCTAGACTTCAGCTCAACAACAATACTGAGTGCAAAGTGAATTCATCCTCTGCACGAACTTGCCCTGGTGCAGTTTCGCCTCAGTGTGCGATATGGCAGTGAAGGCTAAAAGGAATGACTGTGACGTCAAGTTCACTCGACCAATGGCAACGACTGATCGCTCCCAGGGCTATGGGGTGTCTGCCCACCAGGAAACCAATGGCTCAGAATTCGGTAGGTTGTGAGAGGAAGACATTGTTTTGATGCCGGTCTGTGCAAGTTATTTTTCTTTGCATCAGTGAAGCGATTTTAAGCCTAAACACCGGTAAGTACATCATTAGTGTTTTTATTTCTCTGAAATATTGCAGTGAAATACCGCTTTCATCTTTATTCTCACAAACAAGAAAGCCATTTTTTTTCCTACAGATAAATATGCGGCAGTTCAGTTTTGGTGTTCAGTCTATGTTTTTGAGTTTAGAAATTAATCATCTACATCGCTGTAAAATTATTTTGCCAACGTTTAATGCAATGGTGTTCTGAAATTACATTTGCCTTTTGTTTATTGGTGTTATTTGATACGACATGCCCGACATAGCCTCCATTTTGTCTCCTGTCCGTGACGAATTCCGAGGTCCCTAGTCTGAATACATTATCCTCACATCCCACACAATAGGCACAATTTAAATGCCGCTAGTTCATTGTCACTGCTCATTTTAGCGTTTTTGAACATTCTAAGGTGCAGATTTCAACCACCGAAAAAAGAAAATGTTGATGGACTGCCTCGTAAATTTTTTGTTGAGCTGGTTTTCTCAGTCTTGGGGGAAGCCATGAAGACAAATTCCCTTTCAGGCATAGGCGTTTCCCGAATAATTTTAATCATCTTCTTGGCTGTTAGGGAAACTCATCTGGAGTAATCTTAATTAACTCTTGGCCAATCTGACATTACGTCGGCCACTTGTCCCATGTTGCTTTCGTTATCGCTTTCATCGAACCTCCGAGCCTTAATCATCACAAATGAACGGAGGAGGTAAAAACAACAACAAAAAAAAAATCAATATCATCATCAGCCAGAATGACTTCCGTGGTTTAGCGCCCTAGAAGCTGGATCAACGATGATGTCAAAAGAACAACGTATTTTACTTGCATTTTCTTTTCAGTTATTGGAAGACAACGATCGAGCTGATATTAAACCTGAAAATTTACATGCACATGTATACACAGAAAAAAAACAAAGCAAACGAAGGGAAAAAAATCACCATTACAACGAACAAGGAGGTTATGACCACTGAAATAGAGCAACATTTGTGATTTTCCCTTTTGAAAGTTAATCATCCACATTGATATGGATTCTTATTTTTATTTTTCTGTTTTGTTTTCTCCCATGATCTTTTTTCTTACCTCCCCCTCCCCCCCCCCCCCAACCGGGTATTTTTTAAACAGAAAACTATCTTCCATTTCCCTCCCATTTTTATTTGGTGTTTTTTTTTTTTTCACTGCTGTTATTATTTATTTATTTTTTTTCAAGAAAGCCAAATGTCCATTTTGCCTCTGAGTGTTTTGTTCTATTTCTGATGAAGCAAGAGCTGCAGAATCAAAATCTGAGAATTACATAGTAGAAATTATATCAATTATATGTAAAATTGTATTTGCATGCCTTGGTGGTCATATTTATCCTAAATGTATTAGTAGAAACTGTCAGTTTGTCAAGGTTTCGAATGATAACGTTAACATTGATGTCCAAGAAATGCCTGTAATTGTTTCTGTTTTAGGGTGATACTACATGAGAACCACGTCATTGCACTGTGCATTATTTGGAAAAGAATTTCAAAGCAAAGAATATTAAGCGAGTTTATGATGAAATCGGTCTCTCCAGCGTCTAGCCTTAAGCTCATATGGAAAGCTTACCCATTGAAAATATATATTTATAACCAAAGAGATTCCGTGTTCAGCGTATTTCGGTGAAAGTACAACAACTGTTTTCAAATCTTCCTGAAGCTATGGAATGTTTAACGATTTCTCAGAATTCAAGCTGACAGATATTGTTTTCCCTCGTTGGGGTTCAGATACTCAGAAATAGCATGTCGAGAGAGAGAGAGAGAGAGAGAGAGAGAGAGAGAGAGAGAGAGAGAGAGAGAGAGAGAGAGAGAGAAAGAGAGAGGG
>JBCEWB010695698.1:0-17211 GCA_039654565.1 Peronia peronii | reverse complement strand
CAAATAACGTCATTGAGCAATGAAACTGGTGTCAAAGGATAGCTGAGAGATCATTCTTTCACACTGTATCAATAACTCATTTTGCCCAAAATGTACCTTGTGGACCGAACCGTCATGATGCATCACATATTCCAACAAAAGCATCATGGGCTTTTCCCAATCCTAAACACATAGTGATGAATTACCTTCTGATATAAGACAATGAAAATGACAACGTAGCATCTACACCCACAGGAATGACCACAATGTTATCATATTTTACATTTTAGTCTCAAATTTTAATGTTGAAATAAATTGTCTTGATATCTCAGAAACTGTTCTTTTTTTATAATGCCTTTCATGATACAGAACTGTGAATATTCTTGTAGATATACTGTAAATAATAGGTATATCAATTTTTTCTATGCATAATAATTACAACTCAGTCGAAGCCTGTCATGTTGGTTGTGTCTAAGAGGAGCTAAGAGGAATCTGTGGTAGTTGAGAGTAAAGAAATACATTTCTATGGCATAGATGCAGTCTTCCGTAGTTTAACCAAAATTTTTCAAAGAATAAAATGGTCATAAATAATTTTTGACATAGATTTCATTGTAGTCTTGTTTGATTAAAAGGGCTGAGGGGGAGGAGAGGGGAATAAATGGGGTGGGGTTGGGGGGGGGGGGTGGAAAGGGTGCAGATCCTGAAAATGAGGTTTTGAAGTCAAAGTACTGAAATGTGTTTTTTGCTGTTTTTAGGCACTTGGACCTCTTCTAACATAAGAAAACTAGCGATTGGGACCAGAAACCCCTGTCTTATGGTTACCCTAACCAGTTCAGCAGATTTTTTTTTTTATCTGAATTGAAAATATGAGTGTTTGAAAGTGTTTTGGACGAATATGCCATAAAGTGCGACTCATCATGTTACATATTATAAAAGGAAATTTTCAGCTGTTATGCCAATGAAATTGCATGAGGCACAGAAGGGCCTTAAAATAAGATATAAATTATGAGATGACACAGCCTTGCTTCTAAACATCATGGCCTTGTTTTACCCCATTTGAAACAGAGAATGTTTTGATTTGCTTGCAATCTGTCATCAACTTTTGTATGTGCTGACCTAGTTAATGATCAAACTAGGTTTCTTATTTTTTAGCGATTTGTTGTGGTCTCGTCTGCTTTGTTCTAATAACAGTCAGATGTGTTATCAGAGTAGCTATCCATGATAAAAAACACAAACAATTGGGGGAAAGGAAACAAAGAAGAAGGTCCAGTGAATCAAGCAGAGATGCTTTGAGAAGGTAGAGAAGGCTTTTTATTCTTAGCTAGAGATTGTATCAAAGCTTTAACAAAACTTGAGCTGTTATTTTCTCAAAGTGTATTTTTTATTTTTCCTAAGGCTTTTTTTACTTCTGAACCACCTGGATTTAAATTTCGAATATATGTTCCCCATAGCATACATTTCAATGATATGCATCCATTTTCTTCTAATTTGGATCACGTTTGTGAAAGAAAATTGAATATAAAGAAGAAATTTGAGAAATATACAGATCTGTCAACGCGCACATTTCAAACATTTATGACTGACATTTTATGACCTGTAAACATGTCACAAGTGCATATTATCTTTTATAAAGAGCTATTTCATTAGCATTCAAAATTTGAAGCTATCACATACAACACGGTCTAGGAGCCTTCTGATCTTGACAATGGACAATTTTCAAGACAGAAAATCCAAAATGGCAGCCATCATAGCAACCCTACTGAAAACTTAAAGTTGGTGTAATTTTCAACAGATCTGACAAACTGTCAGAAAGTTAATAAATCATCATTACAACAGATGATGAAAACATTCCACACATATAAGGAATTCTTTGCCAACTTGAATTATATCATTTATTTCAAAATTAAGAAATACATCTAGATCTACTAAGATAGTATGAATAGGTAGCCCATGAAAACGAGCTTCAACTAAAATTAATTCATAGCTAGGATAACGCTTGATACGACTGTAAATAGTGTAAAGATGGCATCTCAATCTGGTAAGACAAGCACCACTGTGAGTGTGAAAAAGAACCAAAAAACAAAAACAACAACGAAAAACAGTCAGTCTTGAGTTTTAGAATATTTCTTAATCAAATATATGTACATGTATCATAAATATAACATTGCATAATATCATTCAGCTCCCCATTCACACAAAATTTCATATTAAATTAATTAAAATATCTTGTTTAGAAAATGTCACAACATTACCAAATTAGCTGAAAAATATTGTCTAAATAGTAAAACACTAAACAAAACATGAGAAAAAGAAATAATAAAAAATACATGTACAGTGTAGAACATAATCTGAGTGCAAGGTGCAAAAAACATCATGCCTACATTATTCCATAAAAACATCTGCTGCAACCAACTCACTAGAAAAATATTGACAAGTTCATTAATAATTTTGTGACCTTATATATCATAGGAATATTTATGAATCATAAGAATATTAATTAAATATTAAATCTTTCATATTCCCACAGACATTTTCAGACTTGTGGAACATTAAAAAAAAAATAAAGAAAACTAAAACAACAAGAAACTTTGCAAAAATAACTTCGTCCCATCAGGAATATTTAGAGCCCAAAAAGTTCAAGTACAAGATAAATACAATTACCACCATCCACATTTATCCAGATACTTTTCTCCTCACTGATATTTTATAATCTTTTAAAGCCGGAATCCAGTTAAAACACTCCAATGTATTCTCACACATGATCAAAACATAAATGCCTGCTGAAAGTAGATGTCATCACAGAGGTTTGAAAATGTTTTGCTATGAAAAAATCTCTTTGTAAAATTCTGACACCTATTAAATTAATAATATCCATATTTTGTGAAATTCCTCAGAATTTGGAAGATTTATTAGTTTCAATACATTGCAAATATGACAAATTTATCTAAATGATTTTCATTGAGCCCCTGACATAAAAACACTCCGATTCAGGGGTGGCCGCAACATTATCATCCATCATTTGCAGGAAGAGTGGTCGCAATCAAGAATGGCTGCAAAAGGTCCCCTTTCTATTCTTATGCAAGGGACATTCTTATGATTGAAGAATGGCCGTCCTAGGTTCCTTACAATATTATAATATAAGAATGGTTCTTCTTGCTGTCATATAAAGGTTTGCTACTTCTCAGTGATCAAGGCTAAATGGAGAGACATCATCAGGACGTGCAGCTTTACAAATGTGGTTCTAGTCACAAAATGAACATGCAAGATTGTTCAAAGAAGTACATGTGTAATTATGATGAAAGCACAAAAGATGTGGGAATGGTGCAAAATGATTTCACTGTTTCAGGAAGGCAAGGACTGTTTCTGTTGGATTTCCATGCCACTGACAAAACAAAACTGACACCATCAGAATCATTTGCAGATACATCCTCTGCTTCTTTTGGGAACAATGCTACCAGTGGAAATGACAACACATAACTGATACTATCTTCCTTACAAAATTACAATGATTGTAAGCAAACTTGTGACAAAAATCAAAATGAATCAATAGTTTCCTCACTATCACTCATATCATTTCACAAACATCAGCTGGCGACTAAGCACCATTGAGTGCACAACAAAATCATGGGTCTCAGTAAACTTGTGACAGTAACACTAGCAGCACAAATGGGACCGGGCACTTACTAATTCTATTTTTGTGGTGTTTTGTAAAAGAGTGATGTATAGGAGGACCCTCTTTTTTTGCCTTGTGGAACTACTATTTTGAAGTCTGCAAACAAATGAGTGCAGTGTCAGGCATGCTCTGGAGGAAAAACAATAGAATGGTCAGGTCTCTCAGCAGTCAGTCGAACAACAGAATGAGGATCCTTTGGCCCAGCCAGTTCAACATGGAAAACAGAGAGAAAAGAAGATAAAAAATTAAAAGAGTTGGACCACATGCTTCCTCTAATATTGGTGAGAAATCGTTCATTAAAAGACTGAGGAAGACAAAATAAGAAAAGAAGAAAGGCAGTGGAGAAAGGAGAAAAAACTACAAATGCAAGAAGAATGAGAAGAAAAAGAAAGACAGCAGTAAGAAAAGAAATGGATCAGAGAGGAAAAGAAAAAAAAAATGAAGGGCAAAAGAGATTGAAAAGAAGTAAACAAGCTCTAATGAAGAACTGAATGAGATGGATCAGAACAACAAAAAAGTTGGTTAAAAGAGAAAGCATTTGACAAAAACAAAACCAGACTCAGATGATGCCATAAGGGTTAAGGGGAGTCTGCTTCTGATGATTACATGTATAAGAAACTCCTGGAGTTCACGAAAGAAACAGAAGGAGATAATGAGCTTGAAGAAATGGAACAAAATATTTAATGAAGTCTTACAAAAAGGCAACAGAGGGTACCACAAGAGAAGGAAGCACTGACATCAGGAACAGATGGCATGCTAGAGAATCAGAACACTGATGAAACATCACGCATTTCTCGAGCATAATATATGTACATCTGAGCTCAGTTCTCTGTTGTTCTATCTCCATTTTTCGCATTTTGAGAAAATTGATGTTTTATGTTTAGCAAGTGTTTTTGCACATAGGAGATAGGACAAAATGATTTTCAAAATATACTTGTTTGTTCGTGTGATCAGTGAAATAATTACAGTACATTATACAGTAGATTTACTATGCCTCTTTCATATGATATATATATATCTCCACTTAGCCCAAAAGTGGAGATAGAGCAACAAAGAACTGAGTTCGCAACATGACAGAAGTTACTCCAATTGGCTTGTTGTCAGAAGTGGGAAATCTCCTATATTCTGTGTTGAATAAATCTGAAACAAACTTGGATTTTAATAATCTAGATCCGATTGAACCCCAGGCTAGACAGACACAATAATAAGAACAGTTAACTAATAATGCATTAATGAAATAAGTGAGAAAAGAAATATTATTTTCAATCTGTTGTAATTCATAAGCATTTACATTTATACGGATCTATTCATCACAAACTACCTGAGTTCATATTTAACTAATATTTGTTAAGAACAACATCCCATCATTTGACCTGATATCAGGTGAGGTAATTTTGTTTGTTTTCTAGATAATTTTTGTGTGTGTTCTTCTAAGTCCAAGATGTAATCCAGATCTATCTGATTTTTGTTTCCTATTTTCTTCAATTTCTGTTCCTCTGCAATATGGCTTTTGAAAAGGAAGTGTCTAGGTAGACCCCCACAGGGGTCTACCTAGCAGTGGTGTCTAGGTAGACCTTCCAGATAGACCCCTTCACTTTTGACATGTGTACTTTGCAATCCCGAATCTTTGTCATAAAAAGAGACGCCCGCTGAATGAGTTCCAGTTAGATTTAGAAATATGTCACTGACAAATCATTACATTTATATTTTGAACGCATCCAACTGCTTGTCACAACGGGTTCAGCAAGTAGAAGTACATGTAGTTTGCATTAGATCTAGATCTATATCAGAAGTGATTTAGGAAAAACCTATTGCTGCTTCAGTCCCATAATTTATCTTACTCTCAATAATATAACCAAACGCGTGAGCATTGTTCTGCATATATGGACATTGTTTGTATTTTGTTTCCAAATGTTAACGTCACCACTGATAAAGCACGAAATGCTTTGTGAAATTCGATTAGATCTACGAGGGAGCAGATCTACGTTCCTCGACATCGTGATTGTGTAAACATCACAACCTGACGATAAACCTGAAAATTGGCACTACCTTCTCACTGCGGTCCCGGTACAAATGGCATATATCGATACTGCGATTATTGCCTCGGCAGTATCCACAGCCGAGGGTTGGTCTAGTTCATTTTACAGTAATCGATATGTATATCGCCGAGGCAATAATTGCAGTATCCATATATGCCTTTGAACCGGGACCGCAGTGAGAAGGTAGTGCCCGAAAATTTTTCGGTATGCAATTTAAAATATAAACAATACTTGTATGGAATTACATGTACATGTAAGACTTATGTGTATATGTATGGTGTCGAAGAATGCTCGATTGTAGTCGGCCATCGATAAAAGGCTCAAATCGATAAGAACAGGAAGGGGACATTCCAAACTTCCAAACAGAAAGTTAATAATAACATTCGTTTTGTTGATACTTTGCCGGTTTCACATCGTATTTATTGCTAGCATATTTTTGCCGATTTTGCGTAAAACAACAATAACAACAACAACAAAATACACAGCTGTGTACTGGTTGGCACGTCTGTTATGATAAAAAACCCTGTAAATATCTAGACTGTACTCACTATCAAGTGGCCTATGGAGACCAATTTTTTTTATTATTGTGGGTCTCCCTAACCTCGCTGTCTAGGTGGACCCCCATTTGAAAATACATAGTCAGACAATGAAAACCCCAATCCTTTTGAAAATACATACAGTCAGACAACGAAAACCCCAATCACATGGAGATCCCATTTGACCCTAATCTATGTGACCACTTGGAGATCTCTTGATCCCACTGGGGCACCCATGCTCTCTTTATGAGGCACCTGAAATTTAACAGTGCCAGCTGACACTGCAAAAATGTTCACACAATATCTTAATACTGTTGTATGCTAGGAGCAAATAATAATAATAATAATAATAATAATAAAACAATAAAAAAATATATTAAAAAATTGGCTATCACAATAAATATGGATTTTAGAGACAAAAATGTGCGAAGTGGCCATATATAGTGCCTTTACTGTATGATGTACAAAATGCATCACTGAAAAAAAACAAAACAAGATATCACAGAATATTTCAGTTGGTATGCTTTTCTTCCATACTTTTGCAACATGAGTATAAGGGAGTATTTTTGGATATTCTGAGACAGTCAACTTTAAGGCTATATCATTGTGGGAGTGGAAAACAGATCAACACATCTGTAGTTCAACACAAGCATTGGTCTGGACTTCAGCTGGTGGGACTTGGACATCATGGTGCAAGGGACACTTTTCCATGCAACAGCATTCCTTTCTACATCACTTAAATACTGAAACATATGTTATTTTTTTCCCCATCTCTGGTCACCACACAGTTCTATTTTCAGTGTCAAAATTTCATGTGGTATGTGATTAAATCAAAATCTTAATTCATGGGAGTAATAAGGTGGTATTTGCTATCAAAGTGTACTACAAATTGACTCTCAGTCAATTTGTGAAATATTGATTTTCAAGCTGCATAATTTTTGTTTTAAATCTGAGTTCCCAGCCTATGGCTGAATTCAGCAAACTCAGTTGAACTTATCTCCTGTAATCTTCTCTCTCTCACTCAAACATACTCCTTAATTTCCCCTCTTTAATCTCACTCTCCTTAATCTATGCCCAAATTAGTGAAAGTAAAATGCTTCAGGCAAATAACAGAATCAATGTATTAAGTGTGTAGTCTATGTGTAACACAGTTGGTTAGTTAGTTGAACCCTGAACTTGAAATCACGATGCTCAGCAAAACAGGGATGCAAACTGTTGCCGCAAAAAAGTCAGAAAATTTTGCCTGGGATGGGACTATAAAATTATACAACTAGTGGAAATTCCAAGAACTAAAATTCAAAAGATCCCACAGGCAGTGCCGTCATCATAATGATTATGATCCGAGTAAAATGCGACCGCATCACACTTCATGCGGCCGCATTTTTACCTACTTGCAGCACGATTACCGCACTTTTTGCCGTTTTGGCAATTTTTGCCATTTTGGAGAATTTTTTCCCATTTTTCGACATTTTTGTGTACATGTACTGTAATAATGGAAGTGAACAGACATTCTTTGTTGATTTTGAGATTTTAAAAAAAATTTGGCAGACCTTTCTTACCAGGCACGAAAACATGGAAACAAGTTTCATGTTGACAAGTTTGGCATCACATAGTTAAAGATTGAATGCACTTTGCTTACTTCTTCTTTTACATACATGTATTCCTAGGCTAAGCCGAGACAAAGGGAAAGGCCGTAATCAAGTACATGTTCTAGTTATTAATCCCTTCGTCCCCTATATCAGTTAAACGGTTCTGTCATCCTCACTAGTCTCCTCTACGGCTGTGAGTCCTGGACGCTGTACCGGAAACATATGAAACAACTTGAACGCTTTCACACGAGATCACTACAAGTGATCATGGACATCAAGTGGCAAGACAGAGTGACCAACCTCGATGTCCTGGACAGAGCCGGTCTGCTCAGCATTGAAGCCATGATATTAAAAGCCAGCTTCGCTGGACTGGACATGTCATCCGTATGGAACCCCACAGACTGCCTCGGCAGTCGCTCTACGGAGAACTGAGGCAGGGCCAGAGACCCAGAGGCGGCCCCAGAGAGCGCTTCAAAGACTGTGTAAAAGACAATATGAAGCACAGCTACACGCCTGCAAAAGACCTGGAAGTTTGTGCACAAGACTGAGCAGTGTGGCGAAGTCTTATCAGGTAGGTCCAGAAAGAGTTTGAAGGCAACCGCCGCAACCAATGCAAGAAAAAAATGCAAGGCCTCAGTAGTGTCCTCTCTTCCCACCTCTGCTGCATTCCAATGCCCCTACTCACACTGTCCACGGGTGTGTGTCTCGAGAATCGGTCTCTCCAGCCACACTCGTGCCCATGAGACTGAGAGAAGGTCATCTGCACAGTGACATTGTCGAAATCAATGGTCTACCAATATACCATAAATACGTCTTCGAAGAAAGGAAATGCCATGACATACCAAGTACGGATGGAAATCACCGATACTACGGTTACCCGAGCCCTCTAGTGGTTTCTTTACTGCTGCGACTACAGTCGACCTCTACATAACTTACAATTTAAGTCTGAACGTAAACAATTGTCTATCAGACATCTAGATCTACAAAAAAAATCGCACCAGAATGTCTGAGAAACGCCGTTCTGTATCCCTTCTTTTTAAATAAACAAACAACAACAAAAAATACATGTATGTATTTTGCTGGATGAGGAGACTGACGAATATATTAAGGCCAAGTCTATTTACCCGACTAGTCGAGAGGGATTATGCAATGAATTTACATAGTGTGCCCTACGCCGCACACGGGGGCGCAGATAAATCATGAGGGAGGGTGGAGAAAGAGAGGCCAAAGAAAAAAGATGCGTGTAAACACGTGGGATGGCGGAGAAAGAGGCCCAGTAAGGGGGTGGGGGGAGAGGGAGGGAGGGGTGAGACGAAAGGGGTAGGAGAACATGACAGGAGATAGGGAACGATGGACCCCATTGAGGAGAAAGACCAGCAAAAACAAGGGAAAGACTCTACTGGTGAGTCTATCGAACCCACCAAAAGAAAATTAGAAAGGAGAACAAACATACGCAAAAGCAGTAGCGGGGGATATAGAGGGAAACAAACAAAATGAAATTTTAAAAATCCGAGACACCACCTCTAAACAGTTAAAATTTTATTAGTAGCCTTTTTCAGAGCTAAAACTTACTGAACAGGCCTTTCAGGACTAAACTTAACTCATTAACAGTTTTTTATAATAACACCATTCTGCCTCTACTTTTCTTTACTTTTAGACCCGTAAGTGGCCCCTTATAAGGTTGTCTGAACTTTTTTCACAGACCGAAATAACAGCGTTTTCGAGGTGTTTGGGCTTATGGGGGAATCCTCACCACCATAACGCTCACAGCCATAACGGGCAAATTTGTTATGGTAGTGAGCCATGCGTTATGGTTGTGAAAGGGAGTGGGTAATGTGTTATAGTTAGAGTGGTATAGATCTAACTTCTTCCAGATGGCTGAACTGAAGTTTAGGGTTAGATTTAGTTAAGATCAGATCTAGAATAATCTAGACCAAAATAATAAGATAGACTAAGATAGATCTAGATCTAGATCTAGGCCTAGATATCGCAAGCATAGATATGATAAAGCAAACTTACAATTAGATTTAGAAACTTGTTTTCTCTAGATCTTGATTTGAACTTCCTTCCAACAAGTGTTGGTGGTTGTGGTTCGAACACATTTCATCAACTGATTTGAATAAATAAAATTTTCTTTAAAATTGTATTACTAGATAAATCATCTACGATTTTTCAAGAATGAAATTGAAAATTGGCATTGCTCTGCGGGAGCGTCTGCCCAATTTTAAAAAAAAATTTTTTATAATGTACGACTTTGAATGAAACTGAAAATCTGCATAGCCCTGCGGGAGTGTCTGCCCTTTTCTTCTCTTATGTACATGTAGATGTGAATGATATGGGCTACTCAAGTTAACCTTTGCAATCAAAGCAAAAGACACATCCTGCAGCTTTCTTTGTCATATATATGATTATCCTTTTTTTTAAAAATCTTAATTTGTATTGAAATTGGGATCTTCCGTTTGCTTTTTCTTTTTTCTTCTTGAAATTAAAGTTTGTTCTCAATTTTTTTCACAGCCACTCTCCAATGCTGAAAGACAGGCTCGTTACCGAGCGAAACGGGATGCAGACCCAACAAGAAAGGCTGCATACTTGCTGTCTGAACAGCAGCAAAACAATGACCGCTTGAAGACTGGGAAAAGAAAGCTCATCGGAGATATGACTCCCTGAGAACAAAGACAGCAGAGAAAAGAGTGGCGGGCAAGGTATCACAGTTCTAAAGACAAGAAAAAGAAAGCTGCATGTACCTCTGATCCTGCTGTGCCTCTGTCCTCTGTTCCAGGGGTCTCTCGTCAAAAAGTGTGTTCTCTTCAGAGGAAAGCAGAGGAAAATTCATGCTGAAAGAGAAGATCGCCACTTTGAAAGAGCAACTCAGTGCATCTAACGAGCGGGTGAAGATGCTTGAGAAGAGAGCGGAGTGATCTGCAAAGATACCTCCCACTACCCCAAGGTCTAAGACCAAGGCGCTCTTACATGGCGAGGACCTTAAAGTCACCAAGGCCTCAAAAGTGAAAAAGACTCTAGAATTTCATCATGCCCTGATGAAAGAAATAGTAATACAACCAGACACAGCAGACGGCAGCAAGCAAACGTTTCTCTCAACTGTGACAGCTGGGAATGTGCTCCGCAAGTACAGGCTGCTTAATCGTCTGCGGAAGGAAATCAACTTGAGGGGCAGACGAAAGCGGGCCTACAAGGAGAAAAAGGTGGTGTTACTGCTAGAGTAGCGAAGAGGGTCCATGACTACTACCTGAAGGAAAATGTGTCAAAGGT
This sequence comes from Peronia peronii, assembly GCA_039654565.1. Taxonomy (NCBI): domain Eukaryota; kingdom Metazoa; phylum Mollusca; class Gastropoda; order Systellommatophora; family Onchidiidae; genus Peronia; species Peronia peronii. The sequence goes on along the minus strand of JBCEWB010695698.1, from coordinate 6,125 downwards.
CTGTCCAGGTAAAAAGGACACAATCACACGTTATAAGGTGAAAAAACAAAAATGTGTTTTGACAGACACTGTGTCAAATCTGTATCAAAAGTTTGTGTCCAAGCAAATGTTCATTTCCTTCACAACCTTCTGGCGTCTTAAGCCGTTCTGGGTCTTACCCCCCAGAGACACTGACAGGCAGACATGTCTCTGCAAAGTATGTGAGAATATCAAACTTCTGTCTAAGGCCCTGCATAGAGATGGATTCCTACCAACAGTTCAGACAAACACAATAATATCTTTAGTGACATGTGATGTGCATTCAAAAGACTGCATGCAGGGTGAATGCAAACAGTGTGTCAGGCAAGAAGTAACTCCCCAAAGACATGTTGAGGGACACATCTGATATATCCAATGGGAGACTGTTAAAGAGCAAAGGCAATTCAAGGATGGAAAGGAGAAGATGGTGACATTTGAGGAAAAGCGTGAACATTTAGGTTGTGCTGAAAAGATATGGACTATGTTTCATGTTCAATTGAGAACTTACACAAAGCACATCTTCAGTGTAACAACCCAGTATGACTTCTACTCAAAAGTGCGAGACAACCTCTCCAACGAGGAAGCTGTCGTACATGTAGATTTTAGTGAGAATTATGAATGTAAAAGGGAATCAGAGTGCCCACTATGGTGCCTCCAAAAAGCAAATTTCCCTTCACACAGGATATTTTCAAGTTGGCAAAGAAATACATGTACATGTATCTTCATTCTGTGGGGTGAGTGACACCCTAGATCATGACCCCTTTGCTATTTGGGCAAATCTTTTGCCAGTCCAGGACAGAATAAAAGAATGTCATCCAACTGTTAAGAGACTTAGTTTCTTCAATGATGGACCAACATCACAGTAAGATCAATTTTTATTTATTTGCAAACTTTGTTCTCGACAAAGGCTTCTCAAATTGTTCCTGGAACTTTCTGGGGGCTGGTCACGGAAAAGGGATTCCTGATGGGGTTGGGGGCACTGTGAAAAGAACTGCTGACAGGATAGTGAGATTTGGTACTCACATTTGCAATGCGTCCCAATTTGTCAAACATGTGGCAAAATCTTGTGCTGCCATTCATCTCTACATTGTAAATAAAAGTGACATCACAATGATTAGAAATGCTCACTCTGTGGCCAACCTCAAAACTGTTCCTGGAACAATGAAATTACATCAATTTGTTTGCTCCCATAAAACTTGCATTGACCTCAGGGATTTGAGTTGCACATGTTACAAGAAGAATGGGTGCAATGCTACACACATGTTTGAGCATCACACATTCATTAAAGAAAAAGGATCAAATCAATGTAACTGTGAGGAATCTTTGCACCTTGATGAAATAAAACAAGGACCAGTTGCTAATGAATGTAAGGATGTTGGACAGTCGAACAGTGCCTGTGAAGGTGATGATGTAGATGAGTGTGATGATGTTGTTGAAGGTGAGTGTGGTGGTGGCGGTGTAGGTGGTGTTGCTGATGATGCATATGAGAGAGTTGGTAAATCAGAATGCAATGTTGCTGCTGATAAGTGTGAGGATGTTCATGAATGTACAGACAGCTCTCATAATATCAGGTCTGTAGATTATGATGCTGTCAAGTATAGGACTTATTTGCAGAACTTACGAATGACCAAGAGCTTTGATGACTTTATACAGGAATGTCAGTTTCAGATATGTGAAATGAGCGAGTTGTGTGGGAGAGACAGAAGTGTGATTGGGAGCAGAATGACAATAGACAGTTGGGCAATGGCAACTGTGTCACCTAATATCCCTTGTCAATCACATCAACCATTGTAAAGGTTAGGTGTGATAGAGACTGCCTTCCAACCTGTGGGGCTGTTTTTGCTTATGGGCAGGATGTGAGACCTGAAGAGATGCGATTGCGAATTGTCCATCCTCAGTATTACCTTGACAACAAAAATCTTTCTCGTAGTTTCACTGGCAATGGCAAGAAATGTTTACAGGCCTATGCATCATTCTCTGATCATTATCTTCCTGATATTCATGACCTGAGTAAGATCTCATAAAAGCTCTGTATGAAAGGGAGATCAGGGACATATGCAAACCAGGCAGCTACATGGGCATATGGCAAATATTTGGTCTTGCTAGTGTACTGCAAATGAGAATCTGTTTGGTGTATCCTAAAGTTTCTTCATGTAATTTTTGTAATGGGATCCGTACCCAGCTTCACAGAGTCATAGAACCAAGGCAAAGGATGACAGATGATATTGCTAAAATATTGTGGACATCCACTCGAGTGAGCATCAAATCTTTCTCTTGGGCACCAAACCCCTTTGTACCTCTCCTTGCCTTTAAAGATTAACAGTGAGCTTACTGGGTATGTTTCAACTAAACCTGCATTGAGTTTGGTAATTGGCTTTCTTGTTTACTTCACACTATATAGGCCTAATTACAAATGATTTCATTTGATGTTTGGTGTTGGATTTTTTTATTGCTTTCATCTGGAGATTTGACTCAATTCATGCCTCAATATAGACCTAGCCACATCTAGTTTTTTTTTTTATTCTTCTTCACTTACAAACATTGATAGCCTTGGTATCTTTAAAGTATTCAGATTTAGTTTTTACTTTTGGATGAATTGGAATGTGAATACATGTATATTGCAAGTTTTCCTTACTTCATTGACACATTTTGGTTTGATTTTATGTGTCTAAAGTTATATAGACTTGATTTGAAACATTTATTATTTATGTCTCAGTCACTAGAAATGGGATGACTTATAAAATAACAATACCCGAAATAAAAAATCATGAGAATTGCTGGAGTGTAGATTTCTATGTTCTCTCTCGGTTATTAACATTACAAAGTACTTGTGGATCAAATATCATCCTAGCTTATAGTTGCATTTTCATACAACACCTTTTATTTATTTAATTCATTTTATTTTTAAAAAATATTTTTGTAGGTCTACCATGTCCATGAGTTAGAACCTATCACCTTAAATTGATACATTCTGAATGCGTCAAAAGGAAATAACAACCACTTGAAATTGATTTAGAAACCTGCAATGTCAAACCTTCTTCAGATTGCTTGCTTGTTTGAATCGTTTGGGGACCATGACTTATTAACAGCAGTGACTACTCACTACCATAACAATATCCTCACTACTGTAACATTGTGTAGTCTTTTTTTGTCAGCACTGATTTACACAAATTCACGAAGATGTGTTTGCATTTGCACATACAAAAATGAATAAAGTTTTAAACAAAACAGGTTGTTTGCCTTCTTATATTGTATTTTAAGTTTAAGTTTCACTCCAGTAACAAAATTACTCACTACCGTAACAAAGTCCTCACTACCGTAACAAAGTACTCACTGCCATAACGCACCGATCATTGTCTCTTTTCTTACAAACTAGATGTTTATTCCTTCCAATTTTCTTTTCAGTACATTGGCACACCTATCAAATAATAATGTGTGTCTTTGTCCTTAGCACGCCCCTTTTGATAGTAAATGTGGGTGCATATATCACTCTCGCAAATCTAAAAAAAAAAAAAAAATCTGCATTTAAAATGGTCTCAAAATGTAATATTTTCTTGCACCATGACCACTGATATTTTTTTTCATGAAAAATGATAGTCTTTTGTATATTTGTAACATTTCAACCTCATATGACTTCAAACAACTAAAATGTGAACCTGGAATGGTGCGTTACGGTAGTGAGTTCGAAAAGGGGGGTGTTGGGCCTCCCAACCAAGTCCACAAAAGGAATTAAGCTCCTATATTTAAATACAGTATGGCTGGAATATGTGCCAATGAATATAGAAAAAATAACCATCCACAGAGAAAGTTGATTTTCTCTCAAAGTAGTTAGTCAAATTGGACCAAAAATTGAAAAATGCCCATATACTGGCCCGATCCGAGCTACTTGAACTGTGTCGAATGTGCTGGCGCCCACACACGTGATGTATCTCGTGCACCCAAGATCTGACTAGATTCGTGTAGGGCCCTCCCGAAGCTTCGCGCGACCTTCGCTGTACATCTTACACTTCCATGGGCCCAGCACACAATTACGATCAACTGAATATCGCTCACAACACACTCGCATATACCCTGCATGCACTATCATGATTCGTTACACTCTTCTTAGGTTGCATTTATCAAGGCAGGTTGTATTGATCAAGTATAGCCAAAAACCCTTCTGTGTTTCTCGTATTTCAACTGTTCCAAAAAAGAGACGGTGGTTATCGATTAATTACAGACTTAGGCGAAGTAAACAAATACAATGTACTGTACGCCGCCAAAATTTCTGTATGAAGATATAAGGCTGGATGAAAAAGTAATGCCTACTTGCATTTATTTCATGTATTACGATAACTATGGAGACGTGAATCGTTTCAAACAGTGATTTGAAACATTTTAACAAGAATTCAACCTTCAGTATAATCACCACGACGACTAGTGCATCTGCGCCACCATTTGAATGTACATTATGTATTTGTGTATGTGGAAAATCAAGTGGTCCTTTTCATCAAAAAGAAAATTTAATTAGTACAATTTTATATATAACTACCTTTGATGTCATTTCTGGTTTGCCTAAAGCCATATTTTCCTAATTCCAAAATCCAGTTCACAAGCATTTCCTCTCAAGTGGTCTGAGGATAAACTTTGAGGTGGCCTGAATAGGACGGCGACCTCTTACTTTATCACCATGTGTTGCATAGGGTATGTCAAATATCCTAGCTGCATGCTTAAGGGATATCTCACTTTCGCTTAGTGGATTGTCTCAGTAAGGGCTTGCCGAGTTAATATCTTCTAAACATGAGGTACTGAATTGGAGGATCTGTTAAACAAAAATTCAAAGGGAGGAGGAGTTAAAAAGTAAGCTACATTATTATCTAATGTCAGCTGATTCCCATTTGCCTGTGCCCTTCTAACTTTTTCCTCATTTCTATTGTGCTCCCAGATTAGAATAGTTATACAGGCCTTCCACTTGGTGTGTCTCTTATTGTCAGTTTAAACAATAACAACAAATTACCAAGTGCATGCAAATATGCTAAATATTGTAGATATCCATAATTAAATTTTTACTAATTCCCTCTCTCTCCCCTTTTACTCTGCTATTTTCCTCTCCAAGCCACCTCACCCCCATCCTTTCTCCAGCCTACTATCTTATACACGTAGCAAAGCTCTGTCACTTTGGTGAGGAGGAGGGCAATCACCATCCCCATAAACTATGTGCTGGTATGTATCGCACCCCCTGGCGCATCATCTCCCAGTGTGAATCTAGGGCGAGTCAGGGCGCTACCCCTTCACACATGGGTCTCATTTACTGTTCAAGCCTGTAAAACAAGAAGAATATTCCTTATTCTTTAAATAAATGCCATGAATAAATGGCAAACTCTCATTGGCTCACACGGTGTCCTAGAAACCTAGTGATGTCAATCATTAAGAATGGAAATGACTAAAAAGTGGATGAAATTTTCTTACCTGAATATCTGCCGCTTCTGCTGAAGGAAACCGGAAGGATACAAAAAGAAATGAAACAACATCTGTCATAGTTTTTCTTTTTCAATATGAAAAAGATAATGGGCCTACGAAAAATGAATGATGGCAACTAGGGCGCACTCACTCAACACCTGCCTTTACTCTAATTTCTATATTGTATAAGGTGAAAAACATACATGTACTATTTGGTCAAATCAGCATTTGGATTTGATTTTCTAGTTTAGTTTTAAGGAATGTTCTGATGCTGATTGGCTGATCTTGAATATTATTATTAATGAGTGTTCGTTATTCCTTTCCTCTTCAATGTATGAAAATGTCTAGCTTTCACATTTTTGCAGGTTATCTTAAGGGGGAAAGGAGAGGGGCACCTGGATTGCCTAGTTTTGAGTCAAAAAGTCGATTTTTGACTCACTCCAAACTTAAAGTCTATTATATTTTTATTGTTACACTGAATCAGATCTGTTCCAAAACTCATTCAAACACGGCTGTTCCTTTAGTTTCCTGCCGACCCGCCGAGTCAACCGAGGCCAAAAGGTCAGTCACGTCCCGATGCACGTGTCGACTATAGCAAACTTGTGTGGTGGAAGTTTATACTCTTTGGAAAGTATTTTGAAGGGGACAGAATTATTCTGTATCAAAAA
>JBCEWB010695478.1:0-17212 GCA_039654565.1 Peronia peronii | reverse complement strand
ACATACATACATACATACATACATACATACATACATACATACATACATACATACATACATACATACATACATTTATCCAGTCAGCAGCCAATAAATGAAACAAACAAATAACTGACCAAAGCAATTATCAGTCAAATATACATTCATTCAGTTGGGCAATCAGTCATTCACTTAGTCGCTCACTCGGGTACTTTCTCAGTCATTCAGTCATTTACCCATAAGTCACCTAGTTTTTCCTTTAATCAGTCAGTCAGTCACTCGCTTAGTCGCTCAGTCAGTTAGTTACTGACTCACTCATTAACTTACTCACTTATTAACTCACTCACTCATTCACTCACTCACCCATTCACTTACGCATTCAGTCAGTCATTTATTCACTCATTCACCCACTCACTCAAGCACTCACTTGCTCACTCATTTACTTAGTCATTCAGTAAATCAATCGATCAATCGATCGGTCAATCAGTATGGTAATAAGCCATTCAATTCAACTTGTCATAGATCAGTCATTTGGTCAGTTTTAAAAGATAAACGATGTTTTAAAATACTCACAGAATTCGTTCTTTTTGTCTACCAGGCCTTGAACGTCGTGCTCTGCGATGACAGCCAGCGCTTGCGCCGTGTTGTCTTCCCAGCATTTTCAATGTACCTGATTGATACATACGATGGCCGCAGACACGTTTCTATTACAGAAAAAAAAGTTAGGCTTTCTTAACTAAAACACAGTAGATGCAAGAGGCAAACAGAAACATGTTTTTTTTATTCCCAGACCTTGTTTTTTATCGTCATATTCCTCCTATCACCACAGTTTGTTTTTTTTTTGTCTACGAAGACTGTTTACTTAAGAACATACTTCACGATCAAACCGATTTGTTAATTTGGCTCGATGACTCAGAACTGACAAATAAAATATGGCTTGGTCATACCAAATGGCTTGGCCTGATGACGATCAGGTTCTGCTCGATATTTTCCATCAAAGTATAGCCATTTTCTATCCAAGCATAGCCACGTCGAGCCAGTCCCCTGCATCCGACCACGCTTTCTAGAGACGTAGTTCTAGATCCCGGTCCAGCTTACCATTGACTGAGGTTATTATTCTGCTCTACTTGTAAGTGAAAATAATCACAATGAAGTAAAATCGAAAAAGGGGCGTATAGTAACATGGTAGTAAAAATAATACATACAGATGAAAACTAGACTTCGTCAAAGACTCTAAATCCTTTCTTGATGGTGAATCTATACCGTAAATCAACAACAAAACCCATGAAAGGCTCATGGACTCGAAAACTCCTGAATGTATCCAGCTGAAATTTTTGACACAAAACTGTGTTTCTACATCGGAAACCTGAAAAAGCGTATTTTGTTTGACGTTATTCTAAAAAGGGTGATAATAATTTGAATAATATATTGGCGAGACTGTTTCATCCGAATTGTACGTTCGATAGAATGATGCATTATGTTATTGTTCTTCAGCTTCCGCTCGCAAGATATCCAAAACAACAAATACGTTTTCTTTAAATAACTTTAGTTTGATCATCCAAAATATCAACATCGAGATGCACACTCTTGCCACATGCTTTGAATCGCAGGGCAGTGTTGGCTGCTTCTATATTTTAAAAATCTCTCACTAAGCCTGTGGTTCTTAGTTGGTCTGTCAAAAAGAAAAGAAATGGTTGTCAACATCATTGAGAAAGGATTTTTTTTTTTAAGTTTCTGAGGAAATGTTGTTCTTCTCCACAATAGACAGACATCTGAGAGTGTGGGTGTCTAACATGAAAAAAAAACAGGATGTTAATTGTGTTTCATTTTCCTGTCAAGGAATCAGACATTTAAAAAGAGATTGTCTTACATTTTAACAGAGCGACCAAAAAAAAAAACATGTCCTAAAGAAAGAAATTTGGGGAAGTTTTGTTCTCCTCATAAGCCCCAGACATCTGAATGGATATTATTTTACAAAGCAGCAGTGAAAAGTTTTATTCGCCTCAACATTTAAAAGATGAGTGTCTTGCATTGTAACAGACAGATAAAAATGTCTTTCCGAAGAATCTTATTCTACTCCACATAAGACAGACATTGAAGAGAGAGTGTTCTATATTGTAGCAGACAAACAAAATGTCTTACTGACAGAAGTCTGGCTTTGTTCCATTCTCAGGGACATCGGACAGACACGCGTTAACTTCAGCCATGCTGCAGACGACGTTGTCGTTGCTGCTGTGTGAAGTATTTCCTGTGGACAAATGCGTTATGGATGAGTGGCTAATAACCCAAATTTTCAACCAGCTAGGTTACTTCCCTTTGCCAAGTATAAGAGGTATAAAACAAGCATTGTAAAGCATTGTAAAGAAGGAAGAAAATTATTTTTGCTCCTGTTATTTCAAGCATGTGAATGAAAGAAAAAATAAAAACAAATTATCACAATGAGGAAAAAAAATTATTCATCAGATGGGGAATTTTTCAGAAATTTTTATTACTACATATACACAAGTTTAATCTTTTCCACAAAATCTGGCATCTTCAAATTAGGGAAAAGCAAGGGAATTTGGTCAACAAGTTGTCTGGCATATTGTTTAAAACTTACCTTTTCTCAGCGTTTCATGAGGAAAAGATTTTGTAGACTTTATGAAAATCTAAGTGAAATTTCCCCATTTCTCATAACGGAAACCATATTATTATTTCTCCAAAATTTACATACAGATAACAAAATAGTTCAAGACGTCGATATTCATTGCGTTTTGTATTTCACAACATTCACCAACATAATCATCACATCACTAACTAGTGGCATTGTACCATTATGTTTTAAAGAGGCCATTATTCGTCCACTGCTTAAGAAATTGAATCTAGACCCCAATGAATTAAAAAGTTATCGTCCAATATCAACTTTATCTTTTCTTTCTAAAATCCTTGAGAAAGTAGTTTCCTCTCAACTTAAAGAACATCTTAGTTGTAACAATCTGACAGAAACCTTTAAGTCAGCATGCATTTAAGTTACGTTCTACATGCGTCTATCAACATCCTGGTGGAGGTTATCTCGACGGTTCTTTGTTGTCAGCATACAGGGAAAATCACAGCACAGAAACAGCTTTGCTGCGTGTCATCAGTGATCTTCTCACTGCAGCCAGTCAAGGCATGATTTCGATCTTTTCTTTGCTTGATCTATCTGCAGCATTTGATACTCTAGATCAGTCCATATTAACTCAATAATTCGCAGTACCTATGACCTATCGTGACCGTATTGGCTTGGTTTACGTCTTGTCTGACTGACAGATCACAAGTTGTTGTGATGGAGAACAGATATTCGCGAAAATTTGCCATAAAATATGATGTGTCCCAAATATCTGTTTTAGGATCGATTTTATATACCTTATATATTCGGCCTCTCGCAAAGATTTTTACCGAATAAAAAAAATGAACTATTACATGTATACTGATGATACACAGATTTTAAATCTTCAACCTCAGACCATATTGATAACGTTATAGGTGATATAAATCCTATCGAGTCCGATTTATTCATTTGGAAATATCAATGATAAATGATTTCAAAATAAAAACATGCATGAATAGACTAAAGCTAAATATGGACAAAACATAAACAATGACCTGCTCCACTGAGAGAAATTTGAACTCTATGTCCCTCACAACCATTTCAGTAGCTGGCTCCAAAAATGTTTTGTCTGACAAGGCTAGAAACCTAGGTATCATTTTAGATAAGACATTATTTCTGGAATATAATAATAAGAAGAAGAAGAAAGGGCATTTATACAGCGCCTCACCCCTGGAGGGCTCGAAGCGTTTTACAGAACCAAAATGTTGACCAGCCACTCATAAAATATGTCTCAAAACAAACAGGGGCAACAACATACGTACAAATTCATAACATGGTATACAGACATGATTCGAGACATGCTCACATACATAATCATGTAATACAACTCAAACACATTTGTAAGTTTGTAGACATGACTGACAAACGGGAAAAACCTGAAAACATTATTCAGACAGATGCTTGGTGAACAAGTATGTTTTTAAGTATTTAACAAGTGTCTTCTAATATCAAATCAATCAGTTGATTACAACATGCTATCATGATACTGTTATGATAACAGTTCTCCCCACCTTTATACTGCCGCGTTTAGATTATTACAACTCTCTTCTGACAGAGCTGCAGATAAATCAAGTAGATTTATTATGCCCTTATGTACGTCTCACAAATGAGAGCTCTAAGAGCCTTAACCACCTTTCTATTCCTCTTTATGAAAAATTATGGTGACAGAGTATTCTTTTATGCAGGGCCTTTAATCTGGAATGCGTTGCCTGCGTGCATTCGCAACTGCTCAAACCTAGACTCATTTAAACGACAACTAAAAACATAGTTGTTCGACAAGCAGCGATCTGTCCAAGTAGCGTTTTCCAGCTTTTCTCTCGAGATGGTTATCAGTCATGTCTACAAACTTATGTGTTTGAGTTGTATCACATTATTATATGTGAGAGCATATCTCTGGTAAGGTTGTATGCCATGTTATGAATATGTATGTATGCTGTTGCTCCTGTTTGTAATGAGGTATATTCTGTGTGTGTGGCTATAAAACATTTTTTGGTTCTGTAAAACGCTTCGAGCCCTTCGGGATGAGGTGCTGCATAAATGCCTTTAATGATGATTATTATTATTATTGTTATTATTATTATTATTATTATTATTATTATTATTACGATGTTAATTCAGTCAGCTGGCTGTGTTCGACAAAAAAATAGTGACGCAGTCAGGTTTTGAGAAAAATGTGTTCAAGATTTTTTTTTCTTTTGAAATTTACACGGAGAGCTTTGCATTCTGTTTTTAGAGTTAAATCAGCTTTTTTTTTAGCTACTAATCCTCTCTCCTGACTCCCCTGTCTTTTTTGCTTTTCCTAGCTTTCTATTCATATTTTTTCTCTAAATTCGTTCAATACCCCCTACCTAAAGCTGAAAAAAGTGGCTAACCATGCTAAAGAATTTTCGTTGAGTAAGGATCAAAGTGTGCACCACTGTCATTGAAATCCAATGGGTGTCACAAAAAAATATCAGGTTATCCCCTGGGAGTATTTAGTCTTTCATAAATCCCCACCAATGTCATGGATTTACTCCTTGCAAATTGCTATGGCTTTTCAAGTTTGTTTCAGCTGCCTACAGTTTATGTTCACATAAAAATTATGAAATTGATTCAGCAGAACAGAGTTTAAGAGTATTAACGGGTACACAAATACATTCACGGCAAAAATCATGATGAAAAACATAACCGACTATCTATTCAACGCATTTTCTAGCGAAATTAACAACAGACGGTTGTATGTAAACATACGGCTTCCTGTGTGGATCGCCGCATGTTTTCGATGTTACATGTTTTCATGATGCTCTTACATGTTGGCGTACAGACCAGCCTGGCCTTAAAAAGCTCAGAATGGCCTATGGCTTTGGTCTGCCAAATAGATCTTTTAAAAAGCGACTCGAGAAGGAGGCTTTTCGAGCGTCTCTGAAGTCGGCGCAATCTAAAAGTATGCAGGCCACATGCAGGGGGCGTTTGTCTTCTGAGGAGAAAAGAATGAAACTGACCCAGGCGCAGGCAGTTGAGAACAATCTGGTCTCATCTTCTCCGCTAAGCAGATCCTGGCCAACGTCCAAAGATAGCATAAAGTTTCCTTGAAGTCTATTGATTCCATTGCTGTTGCTATCGCGATTTCATGTACTCACCAAATATTCACTTGGAAAGATCAATATCAAACAATTTCAAGATAAAATCGTGCATGAAATATTCAGCGACTATGCAATTCCCTTATTTTTATTTATTATTTTTTTTTTAAAAATATCTGACAGTGATTTCCGGACAAAATCGAGCGTCAAGTACTCGAGAGAATATCCCATCACCGTATTTATTCATCTGGAAGTCAATATAGCAATGATCAATAACAACAAGATAACATCATGCATGAAAAAACGGCAATCAATTGATTGACCTCATTTATAGATTTTGAAATATCAATGACAAACAAATTCAAGACAAATTCATGTATGAAAAAGTCCAAAGGCAATCCATTCATCGTATTTATTGATCTGGAAAGGATAATAAGACTTTGTTGATGGTATTTCTGAAAAAAAAGATTCCTAGATAAAATCATACTCGAAAAATTCTATTAACTATCCACTCACTTTTATTTTTCGGTATAGAAAAGGCAACAACAATTTCATTGAAGACAATGATGAGGCACCATTGTTGTGTAAACTTTGAGTAAAGTAAACTCTCCAACAAAGAAATGAAACATCTGCATTTGAACTGCAGGGATCTTCACAATATGTGTCCTGCTGTCGTCTTTTGGCTAAACCAACTTACAGCATTGATATGTGGTTATTACAATCAAAACTGGATACCGTGTACACAACATTTGACAGATTTTTTGTTAATGTCGTAGTTGTCGTTATTGTTATCGTTGCAAATAACATCCCTTCTTTACTAAATGTTACTACAATACTAACTTTCTTTTAAGAATTAAATTTTTAACTTTAAAAAAAAACGGAAAAAAAACGAAATCTATTGACCATAAAGCACAATTAGAAAAAAACTTCATTCTGCAAAAACTTCTACAATTTGGCAGACAGAACACCGAAGTAATCACAGGTCAAGAAATATGAAGCCGTCTCTCTCTCTTTCTCTCTCTCTCTTTCTCTCTCTCTCTTTCTCTCTCTCTTTCTCTCTCTCTCTTTCTCTCTCTCTCTCTCTCTCTCTCTCTCTCTCTCTTGTCTCCTGAAGAGCTTGGTCTTGGGTCTTTCATACATGAAAAAGGTGAACGACTATTCATTCGTCGAATTTCTTGTTTTGGGAATATCTGCAACAATTAATTTCTGAGTAAAAGTTTTTTTTAATATGCATAAAACGTTGTAGGGAATTTCCTATCACTATATTTATTCATTTGGAAATATCAAAGACAAATAATTTCAAAATAAAATCATGCATGAATTAGTTCAACGGCTAGATTCTATCCATTCCCCACATTTAATGACTTGAAAATATCTACGAAAATAATTTCTGTGTTTGATCTGTTTGTTTGTGTTGGAATTCAACGACTTATCAGTACGATTACGGCCATATTGTGAATAGCACAGTGAGGTACATTTACTCGTCGAAAAGACTGATCGAAATATATATAAAGAATAATGCCGTACGGCGACACGTTCACGAGTTAGTAAAAAAAAATATATATCAAAATATGTATATAAATTTGGATAATCAAAGATTGTACAGCCAGATTAATAAAAGACGGATATAAGTAAATATGCCGCTTTCTGTGTGGATCGCCACATGCTTTCGAAGTTACCTGTTTTGAAGATGCTCTTCCATTTTTGCTTACAGACCAATCTGGCGTAAAAAGCTCAGGATGGCCTGTGGTTTTGCTCTGCCAAATAGATCCTTCAGAGATCGACTCGAGAAGTGGACTTCTTGAGCATCTCTGAAGTCGGCGCAATTTAAGTATGTATGTGTTGTCAGTTGACAGTCACAGGCCACACAATGTAGGGATGTTTTTTGTTTTTTGTTTTTTGTTTTCTGAGGTAAAAAAAGAGTGAGTGAGGTGAGGGTGACCCAAGTGCAGGCGGTCGAGGACCATCTGGTCTCGTCTTAGCGGCTGATCAGACCCTGGCAAATGTCCAAGGTCTGATTGGATAGAGTAAAGTTTGATTGCAGTCCGTTGCCTCAAACGCCTTTGTCATCGCGATTTGATGAACTACGCATATATTCATTTGGAAACAAAAATAACAAACAATTTCAAGATAATATCGTGAGATATTCAACGACTATCCAATTCTTCTTATTTATTGATTTGAAGATATCTAAGACGAACAATTTCTGGACAAAATCATGCGTGAATTAGTCCAGAGAATATCTCATCACTGTATTTATTCATCTGGAAATTAATATATCAATGACAAAGAACTCCAAGATAAAATCATACATGAAAAACTCGGACGGCTATCAGGTGATTGACCTCATTTATAGATTTTGAAATGCCAATGGCAAACCATTTCAAGACAAAACTATGAATGAAGAAGTCTAAAAATTGTCTATCATTCAAGGTATTTATTGATCTGGAAAGGATAATAAGACTTCGTTGATTATATTTCTGAAAATAATTTCTAGATAAAATCATATTTGAAAAAAATCCAGTTACTATCCCTTCAAACTTCTATTTTTCGATATTAAAAAGATAACAGCAATTTCGTTGAAGTCAATGGCAAGGCACCATTGTTGCGTAAACCTTCAGTGAAATAATACAGCCAGCTTGACAAAATACATATATATAAATAAACATGCCGCTTCCTATGTGGATCGCAACATACTTTCGAAGTTATCTGTTTTCATGATGGTTTTACATTTTGGCGTACAGACCAACCTGACGTAAAAAGCTCAGGATGCCCTGTAGTTTTGCTCTACCAAAGAGATCCTTCATAACGCGACTCGAGAAATGGGCTTCTCGAACGTCTCTGAAGTCGGCGCAATCTAAAAGTATGTGTACGACTGTCAGTTGACAGTCACATTGTAGGGGCATTTCTTTTCTGAGGAAAAAAAAGAGTGAGTGAGGTGAGGGTGACCCAGGTGAGGGTAACGGCCTGGTCTAGTCTTAGCGGCTGATCAGACCCTGGCAAATGTCCAAGGTCTGATTGGATAGAGTAAAGTTTGATTGCAGTCTCTTGACTCGTTGTCATCGCGAATTGATGTACTCGTCATATATTCATTTGGAAATAAAAATAACATATCACGACTATCCAATTCTCCGTATTTATTGATCTGAATATATCTAAGACGAACAATTTGTGGACAAAACCATGCGTGAATTAGTCCAGAGAATATCTCATCACTGTATTTATTCATCTGGAAATTAATATATCAATGACAAAGAACTCCAAGATAAAACCATGCATGAGAAAGTCGGACGGCTATCAGGTGATTGACCTCATTTATAGATTTTGAAATGCCAATGGCAAACCATTTCAAGACAAAACCAGATGTGAAGAAGTCTAAAGACTATCTATTCACCGTATATTATTGATCTGGGATGGATAATAAGACTGTTGATGATATTCCTGAAAATAATTTCTAGATAAAATCATACTTGAAAAATTCCAATAACTATCTATTCAGTTTTATTTTTCGGTTTAGAAAAGGCAACAGTAATTTCATTGAAGACAATGTTGAGGCACCACTGTTGGGTAAATTTCGGTAAAGTAGTTTTAAAAAATGTGATTTGAAGGCCCAAGATCTTTTGTTTTTTTTTGCTAAACCAATTTACAGGAGACGTAGTTGTGGAAGTCAAAACGTGTATACTATATTTGGCAATTAAATTGTTATTGTCATTGTTATAGTTCTTGTTATTATTGCAAATAACATCCCTTCGTTACTAAATTTTAGTGTATCCTACTAATCCTTATGAATTAAATATTAATTTGGGTACAAAAACAGCAATCACGAGTCGACATTTTCGGAAGAACTTCGACACCAAATGCAGAACTATGTGGTCAGCCTAGTATTCAAATCATTTGAAAAGGAGAACCAGAGAAAAGTGCGCCCATTGTCATAAAGTTCAAGCCTGACTGATTACGTCCAACGCAGCGGCTGAGTTGATCTTTTTTTTTTCTCTGTAATAACATCATTAACTGTTAATGGTATATTACTACAAATTATATAAATATTATATTGCTATAACCTAAAGTGACTAGGACTAATTTAACCTGAAACTAAAAGAAAAAGTAACCATCTGTTAAGTTGAGACATAAATATAGCATTTCCATATCTCTGTAGCATAAAGCTGATACATTATTTTCAGTCGTTGTCGGCCTGACCTAAAACTGGTGTTCATTTTCATTTGGATCATGGACACATGGAAGAAAAGACCAGTTACAGTTGTGTATGCTATGACCTATGTGCGAGCCGTGACTCAAAGATGAGTTGTCAGAACAAGAAGGCCTACTTTATTAACTACTTTATGACAGCAAATTTCTAATGTTGCATTAGTTACAAAAAGAAACATGACAACTTTGCTGTACTAGAGACGCACTAAACTGAAGGGAAAGCACTGTTTTAAAAATAAATAAATACCTATCCGTAGTCAGTATGCGTTACAATTTCAATTAAAATTTTGTACAGTAGGAGTATATCAGTAACATAACTGTTCAGAATAGAAATTGGACGAGATCACTGCTGCTAAGACTGATGTATGGCCTGTACTGTAATAATAATAATAATGGAGCGCATTCATGTAACGCCCAATCCCAGTCAATGGCTTTAGGCGCTGTACAGAAAAGTAACATAAATACAATAAAATGTAGACAAAGGCATTTTACAAATACAATGCCATCACGCACGTGCGCACACACGGCGATACCCAGAAACACATCAACTTCCACTACCGTAAACCCATACATACATAGACATACACACAAACTATGATGTCAGGTGAAAGTTTAAACGTATATGTTTTGAGGCTAGTCCTAAATTCTTCTACAAATTTTAGGGCTCTCAAAGAGTTTGGAAAGAGAGTTCCACACGGTAGGAGCACACTTGGTGAATTCTCTTTCTTCTGCTCTTTTCCTTCAAATAAGCGGCATACTTAGCAGCACTTCATCACATGATCTTAGCGGCCGAGAACTGCCGAAGATTTAAAACAAAGGAAAGCCACCCACCTAACCAAACAACCAACCAACTAACAAACCAACCAACCACCCAACCAAACAAATAGACATACAACAAAAAAGAACACATGTTGCATGGCCGGGCTGAATGAGTTGACCCTCAGAAGAGGCCTCGCTGGAAAATAAATTGGATTTTAACGAGTTCGTGAGCTACATGACGTAATTACGAACGTGAAAATCTCAGCAAAGAATTGTCAAGGGTTGACACTTCTTTTTTTTATATATGTATTTTTAAAAAATTATTTTTCACCAGCATAATGTACACTCGTTTCCTTTTCCACCAACACGAATAATTCTAAACTTTTTCTCTTTTTTTTCAGACCAAGTTTATCCCTGAAGCGTCATTTTCGGAAATTCCCGGAGGGTGCCGTGTGCAAATCTGACCGTCGTTTTGTTTCCAAACGGCCTTTCTGCCAGCTATCGCCGTAAGCTATCGCCTCAGTACGAATTTCACTTTGTCAATCATTTTACAGTAAATTATTGTATCATTTTAAAGTTTCGGCTTCTGTTAAGTACCGAAGTGGCCAAACATTAAAAGAAATCATTTATTTGAAAGCCCTATGCTCGTTTAGTAGTGCAAATTATGCTGGTAAAGTGGACTTGTTTTGTAGGTCATATATGCCCTAGTAGGCGAAGCACAACTAATGTTGGTGCAGACTTCTCTAAGGCCACGGCTGGTGCCTAGGCCAAAGACAGTATATCTAGAGTCTAGATCTAGATCTAATATGTGTGTGTGCGTAGGTTTGTGTATTTCTTGCATCGAACTACTCTTGTAGATTAGATCTATCGATAAATAAAATTTTTAATTGTTCAGATATTTTTCTCATACAAATATCAAGTTGTCGATTTTATTAGATCTAGATCATTTAAAATAAGAACTGTGCTTTTTACACAGCAGACCTGCGATAAGCTACGATGCAATGGCCTTGCCTATCAAGACAGCGTTTCTAGTTCGTGCACAGTGATCACGAAGCAAAAGAAACAGCTTGCAAAGAGTGAATGAAACGGCACATATTGTTGACAACAAAAATGAGACTGTAAGCCTGACTAATAGACCTGGTGGCAATGCGTTGGTGCAGTTCATGATGAAGTGATCTACAATTATTGTTCATGATGTAAGTTTAGAATTTGTATGTAGAATATAATTAGCGCAAGCAGACAGACAAACAAAAAAAAAAAAAAGACAAAAAACAAAACAAAGACAGATATAAATTAAATATACTTAATTAATATGAATCGATTTTAAATGTTTGAAACAGTGCACAGCTATAGATCTACATCTGCATGCGAATGTGTGTGTTTGCAGAATCTAGATCTACATAAAACAAAACATAATAAAATGACTGAGATAGAAAAGAAATTCGCAACTTGTCTGAAAAAAAAAATTGAAGTTCTGATTTTTACAACTTGTTGGAGAAATTGCATTAATGATCACATCTCACAGCATTCGAAAATAATTGAATTAAAGGTGTTATTTTTATAATCATTGGAAAAATCATATTAATGCCCACATTTCGCAACTCCTAAGGAAAATTGTATTAAAGATCTTATTTTTACAACTTGTCAGAAAAATTACATTAATGATCACATCTCGCTACGTTGGAAAATATTAAATTAAAGCTCCTATTTTTACAACCTTTCGGACAAATTGCATTGATAATAACATCTCGTAGCGTTGGAAAATATTAAATTAAAGCTTCCATTTTTATAATCATCGGATAGATTGCATTAATGCTGACATTTCGCAGCTTGTACGAAAAATTGTATTAAAGCTCTTATTTTTATAAGTTGTCGGAAAAATTGCATTTAATGATCACATGTCGGCGCAGCGTTCAAAAATATTGAATTAAAGCTTCTGTTTTTGTAATCATCACAAAAATCACATTAATGTTGACATTTCGCAACTCGTAAGAAAAATTGTTCTCAAGCTCTTATTTTTACAACCTGTCGGAAAAATTACATTAATTATCACATCTTGCAGTATTCGAAAATATTGACTTTAAATTTTGTTTTTCTAATTATCGGAAAAATTTCATGAATGCTGACATTTTGAAGCTTGTACAAAAAATTGTATTAACGTTCTTTTTTTCACAAGTTCCCAGAAAATTTTACATTATTGATCATATCTCGCAGCGTTCGAAAATATTGATTTAAAGCTATTATTTTTGTAATCATCGGAAAAATCCCATTAATACCCACATTTCGTAACTCAGTGTATTAAAGATCTTATTTTTACAACTTGTCAGAAAATAAGATTAATGATCACATCTCACCACGTTGGAAATATATTAAATCTCCTATTTCTACAACTTGCCGGACAAATTGCATTGATGACCACATCTCGCACCATTGTAAAATATTGAATTAAAGGTTCTATTTTTATAATCATCCGATAGATTGCATTAATGCTGACATTTTGCAGCTTGTACGAAAAATTGTATTAAACCTCTTATTTTTACAACTTAGTAGAAAATTACATTAATGATCACATCTTGCAACATTGGAAAATACTGAATTAAAGCTTTTATTTTTATAGTCATCTGAAAATCGCATTAATGCCCAAATTTCGCAACTCCAAAAATTATATTAAAGCTCTCATTTTTACAACTTGTCGGAAAAATTACATTAATGATCACGTCTCGCATCATTCGAAAATATTGACTTTAAATTTCATTTTTATAATCATCGGACAAATTTTGTGAATGCTGACATTTCGCAGCTTGTAGGAAAAATTGTATTAAAGCTCTCATTTTTACAACTTAGCAGAAAATTACATTAATGTTCACATCTCGCAGCATTGGAAAATACTGAATTAAAGCTTTTATTTTTATAATCATCGAAAAATTCGCATTAGTGCCCACTTTTTGCAACTCGTCAGAAAAATTGCATTATCTTACTTTTACAAGTTGTTGGAAGAATTGCATTATTGCTAATGTTTGTCACTAGTCGGACATTAGTGCATCAAAGCTTTCATTTTACAACTTGGAAAATTTTCTGACATTTCGCAGCGTTTACGAAAAATTCTATTAAATCAGAAAAGAGCATTTTTGCATACATTTTGCAACGTTGGAAAGTCAAAGTTGGTGCTCTTTTATTTAGAAAATTGTCAGAAAAGCTGCAGGAATGGTCATTTCATGATTACTGTTACATGAATACAATAGTACACAGTTAATATAAAGCTCATTCTCACGTATCGTGTAGACATTTGGGTAATTGTAGAAACCTTATTGTACTTTGTTAGTGAGTTGAGATATCACTTTTTAAAAGAAAAACCGGATTCACATCAATTGGAAATGTGTCAAACAGTACAAATAAATCTAAGATTTACCTGCTTTTTTTTTTTTTTTTTTTTTGTACGAGACATTGATTAGATCTATATGAAAACAAAATTAAACGAAATTACATAAAATAGATAGCTATGTTTTTAAATACCCTTTTTTTCAGGGGGAATAAGTTAGCTGGATCTTGTATTTAAATAAATTTCAGCCGAACTCAAAAGTTTAGTAGACAGTTTGTGATAGATGCTTGCATTGTTGATTCGATTTATCGATTATAAACAGCCTGAAAATGCACACATTTTCTTGAAACAACAAAATAAACAAAGGAAAATGTTAAATAAAACAGAAAGAGAGAGGAAGAGAGATAGAAAGAGAGGATTTGGGGGGGGATACGAAATCTAGAATCTAGTAGTGCCCGTCTAGGTTTAGAGCAAAACATTTGTAATACGTGTAGACTGCGTTATAAGAACTAATACATTGTTATTAAATGGCCTGCCGATCATGGGATCCCGTAATGACACAGCAACTCATCATAGGAAAAATGCGCTCTGGACTTGAATCTTGAAAAAGCGCACAGCATGAGAGCACAGCTGATATTAATACGTCCATCTAAACGTTCAGTAAACACAACTCAAATTGCACCGTGAATATGCGGGGATCTATTCAAAGACTACCTGAGAATTTAAAAAAAAAAGCTTACGTCTGCGTCGTTTCAGCGATGGAAATCGCAAACTCCCAACTGTTATCTTATAACTTTGAACACAGCTTACACCTCTTGTTTCAATGTTTCTGAAAATGTGCGTTAAAATTAAATAAATAATGTAGCAAATAGAAGTGTGATGTTCTCTAATACACCGGGGAAGGCTCAATTTTATTATGTGTTGTTATTTATTTTATTTTTATTTTTAATTTCTTGTACTTTTTATTTATTTACTTTTTATTTATTTCAGTTTTATTCTACTTTATTTATTCTACTTCACTTTATTCTGAGATGGGAAATCGTTTGGAAAGAGACAAAAAATCAATAAAGAAAGAATTCCACGATTGGCCTTGACTAAAGAAAAATTGAATAGCATCATAGAAATTTAATTATTCTACCCCAGATATACAATGTTTATTTGGGACCTTTCGTGAATATTCACTTGAATAGTTTTTTTTAAGTCATTTTCTTTGCGGCACAGAAAGGAAATACTGAAACAGGTTGTGCACATCCATTGCATCTTAATTTGCGAAGTTCCAAAGTTGCATTGATATACACTAGTTCTTTACAAAAAAAGTCGATTCTGTTCTATTTGTTTCACTGAGATGATTGCAAAGGTCTCAAATCTTTATTCTTCAGTGAAACATCAGCCATTAATAACTGATCGGATGATATCTGTTAAGATACTTGTCTGGTTTGCTGATCATTGCCTTGTTAACAGTGTTTCATAACAGAAAATTCTCAGAGATAATAAGAAATAAGTATAATAAGGTCGATGTAAAACTAATAAAACATTTCCAATCTTCTTCTCTTATTAGTCCTTTGCTACGTCTGGACAGCATATGGACCTTTCCCATATGTAAACATTAAACTTCAAAGTGTTTGCGAAAAAGAAAAAAGCAACAAGAACAACAGAAACAATACGAATATGCCACTGATGTAATAAAACAGATCTGAACTAATCAAGAAAAAGAAAAACAGACAATAGCTTACTTATAGAATCCTTTAAACACAACCCATTTCCAATGCTCGTCCTAAAAGTATAGTTAATATTTGTTCCGTGCGCCTCTAATTTATTTGATTAAAATATACATGAGTTGAGATGGATAAGAGTGAGCATATTATTATGTCTAGTGCTCTTTTTGAAGGAGACAGTCTTTAGGTAAGTATATAGAAATACCATATGAGCATCTTGATCATTCCTATATAATTCTGCAAAAAGATGAGAGTTGAAAGTTAAAGTTGGTGTCTTTTAAATTTAGATATGTTATCTTTCTAGCACAGATTTCAATACTTAGCGTTCATTCTGTTGCAGATAGACCCTAGAGTGCATCCTTGTGCAATAATTTATGTGAAGAAAGTGGAGTTGTATAGTACATCAGAAAATAGCGGTTTCTAAGCGTCATCAATCCGATACAATTCAAGAACGAAAACAGGCAGATAATTAATCATGGTACCACTAAAGATCCAGATATCAACTCCTCTCCCCCCCCCTTCCTAAATAAAACAAACACACACGCATGAGATCAACCCTTTTGGCAATATGGAACAGAGTTCAAAGACAGCAAAACACGTAAAATACTCACCCATGGTGCAGAAAATAAGCAGTGCAAGAAAGGCGGGGAGGGAGGACATGGTTTTCTTTTGGCAGAGTGATTTGCTCGAGGAGAAAGTCAAATCTGATTTCCTGAGGACAAAGAAAAATATCTGAGTGAAGACAGATGTTATTTTGTAACATTTATTGTATACATTTCAAACGTTTATAGTAAGTGAAACTCTGTTGTTGTTTTTTTTTTAAATGAATACATAAATGCATAAACAATAATACAATTTTTTTTAAATATATAAAAATATGTGAAAAAGCTCTGCTAATTGTCAAGGTTATTTTAATGATTCTTTTACCTTTAAATTTACTCGGATTCTCTTATCAGCGGCTGGCCCTTACGTAGCTGTTCAAAGCGATTTCCAAAAGATCTGTTGGGATCCAGTGTCTCAATTCAGTCTTCAAATTGGGATAAGAATGGTGACACATTTGCCCACAAAAGCCAATCGATGATCGCAGCGAAATCTCAGTAAAACACGCCACACATTCGTAAGGCGAGAGAGTGCACGGATATGTACGTGGCAGAAGTTTGCATAAGAAATGTATTGCCAAGGAGGACTCTCAAATTAGGAGAATTAAGGAAAAAAAATAACACAACTATACATATCATACTATCTTTGAGATGAATTTCTATTAATAACTGAGTGATGAAGTCCGAGATGACTCTCTCGGGCTTCCATCATTAGTTTCATTAGTTCTTTTTCTTCTTTCTTTCTGTTTTTGTTTTTAAATAACTTCCTTCTCTTCATCTGTTTCTTTCTCTGTTTCTCTTTCGTTTTTCAGAGGGAAGGGGGCCTTCAGTCAATATATTCAAATACTTTACAGACAGCCAAACAGACGGACAGAAAGACAGACAGACAGATAGATAGATAGATAGATAGATAGATAGATAGATAGATAGATAGATAGATAGATAGA
>JBCEWB010695368.1:0-17215 GCA_039654565.1 Peronia peronii | reverse complement strand
GCACTAGAAATCGACACCCGAGTCAGATTTGTGAAATATTGAGTTTCACACCCCAAGTTTTTCTTAATCTAAGTCCCGGTCAAAGGTCAAGTGAGCGAAATTCGGGCTGACAGTGGGTGGTGGCATTTTTTTGATTTTGGTCATAGTAGACTAAGGTCAAGGCCATGACCATAACCATAATCGATGTGATGTCATTCATGACAAAGAAGGAAATATTTAACCAATAGATTAATTGATCGTCGACGGTCATGGGAGCCAGTTAACCGGTAACCGTCGGTCACGAACATTGTCGGTCATGCACAGGCCTAGAGTACAGCCTGTGTAGAGATAAGTTTGATGCAAATCTGTGAACAATACAAATTACATGTAGAACAATACAAATAATTGAGCGTTGAATATGCCGTATTATAGGGATCGAAGTTTGATGCAAACTTGTGAACGATTCAAATTACATGTCATGTATTGAGCTTTGAATATGCCGATATAGGGATAAGTTTAATGCAAACCCATGAACAATTGAGCGTTGATATGTATATATTGATGTAACCCACAATAAGGTTGATGCCAATCCATGAGCGATACAAATCAGTAGTTAGATGGAAATCTGTGAACAATACAAATTACATGTAGAACAATACAAATAATTGAACGTTGAATATGCCGTATTATAGGGATCGAAGTTTGATGCAAACTTGTGAACGATTCAGATTACATGTATTGAGCTTTGAATATGCCAATATAGGGATAAGTTTAATGCAAACCCATGAACAATTGAGCGTTTATACGTATACATTGATGTAGGGATAAGGTTGATGCCAATCCACGAGCGATAATCATTAAACTTTCATTTGATGCAGCCCTATGTAGGCCTACAATACAAATCATTGTGTGTTGAATACATGTATGTCAATGATTTTGTGAACATTTTTATGTCATTACTTGAAGGATACAAATCAATGAGTGTGGAATACATGTATATGTATATTGAAATTGATACAAACCCTGCGAACAATGCCTACAAATCGCTGAGCATTATAATTCATCTATACAGAGATGTTCGATGCAAACGTGAACGATGCAAGCTTTGAGCATTGATTACATTGAGCATTGATACCAAACGTTGAATGATAAGGATAAATGTAGGGATAAAGTGTGATGCAAACATATGAATGATGCATAAATCGATAAAGGAAAAAACCTACATACCGCCATCACCTTCGTTAATTAATTTACTAACTGTACGGGAGAGAAACCGTGTCATATTCAAAGTCCCAAGACTATTGAATAGACTGGTAGCCAAATATATGTACGTGAATAAATAAACCTGAGTGTTGAGCATGATTATTTGTTCGTTCATGAATATGTTAGAGCCAAAATTTGAACATTGAATATGTTACTTGTTAGTAGATGGAAATGTTAGCTTCAGATCTACAGCGGCAAAAAATATCTCTATGGGAAATATGGTTAGATTCAAATGAGCAACATTTTACATTACTATTTATAGGCAAGATGGTTATATAGCAAACATAAATTCCTTAGAGTTGAATATATTGGTTGATGAATGTGTTAGGTACGTAGGAACTGGTTCAATAGATCTATATAGAAAAACAATGAAAAGAAACTCTTTAAGAAATAACTGGGTACAGGAATTTTTAGAGATAAAAAATTGTTGGCGTTGACAACATTGATTAGATACAAACCTATGATTGTTTGAGTATATTGATATTTTGTAGATGTATGCACTGAATATGTTATCGCATACATAATTAAGAAGAGAGCATGAACATAATAGTACATGTATTAATAACCCCACGAGTGTTGGAGTGTTAACTATTTGGCATGGGAGATGAAGGAATGGGTTGCAAACCAAATCTGAGTATATTTATGGAGTCTGTTGCACACGAATATGTTGGATATGTTACAATGTTGGATATGTCAGTTCAGGGATATTTTTAAAAGAGAAGAATGAATAAGTTAATTAGAAGTTTTATTGTGTTGAGTAACTGATTCATAAATAAAAGATAGAAATCCGTGTACTAACAAGTCTATCCAGAAATATGATAGGAACATACCCGTGAGCAATGAATATGTTAATCCATGATGTTGGATAGAAATAGGAATTCTTTCAGTTGAAAAACCTGTGAACAATACAAATCATTGAGCTAATTATTGAGCGTTGAATATGTTGATGCAAACCGTGAATAACTTTTCATTTAGCATCAGATATGGTGATGTAGGAATAAGTTAGAATTTAGATGCAAACCTATGAATGTACAGAACATTTGGCATTGAATGTGTGATGTCGGGATAAGTTTGATGCAAACCCATGAACAATACAAATATTTGAACTTTAAATACATCGTATGTCGATGATATGGCGATAGTTACTATGCTAATCCTTTGAACAAAACCAGAAAATGTTGAATGCATCGATATTGATGCAAACCCTGTGAACGAATCATCAACCTCTGTTGTTCAATCAAGTTGAAGATACAAATCCGTGAGCATCGAGTCTTAGGATACAATACCTAAAAGTGTTGCATATGTCTACATGAGCTTTGATTATGTAGGCATGGGAATATGTTAACCGTAAGTCCACTAGTATTGATTAAGTTGGTTTTAAAATAAAGAAGTTTTCCATAGATTAGTTTCTGAATATGATATAAAAAATTTATAAGTTTGGTCATTGATTATTGGTATTGGAATCTGTTTGATACAAATCTGTGAGCATGAATACATCAGTTTAGGAATGATAAATGAGCAAAAACCCATATGCAGAAATGAATACAGAGATGTGGATGATGCAAACCAAGGAATGATGAATTACACTGACATAGAATTGATGCAGTAGGTACTTGCGAATGTCAAACATGGAGAAATGTGTCAGTAATGAAGTTCATGGCCGCTGAATTTGTTGCTAGATGAGTAACAGAATACATGTACATGTATTATATTTGTTTCCAGAGTAACAGAATATAGGTATATTTGTTTCCAATCCATGATGTGGAATATGTCAGAGTATAAAAATGTATTGTTATTATAGATATGTGCATCAAAATTCAATATATCGGTGCAAAAATGTATAGCCTATGTTAGTTGAGGGAAAGCGCGTGAAATGTGCGGTTGGATAAGTTATTTCAGGAGTATGACAATGCAGAATTTGATAAGCCCGGGAGCAATTATTAAAAAGTTGATTCAGGAATAGGTAGGCCTATAACTTTAAGAAATTCAGGGATATAACAGTTACAACTGTGAACCTCAGATACACTGGTTCAGAATATGGTAGACTATAGAGACAGATCCATGAGCAATTGAATGAGCAAATTCAAGACAATGGTAGTTACAACCATGAGCCAGTAATATGAATAGAAACATAACCATGAATGAGCAGTTAGATATGTCCATTGAGAACTGTGATAATGCAGAATAGATACATGTAGACAATTCATGAGTGTTTGATAGACCTATTCATGAGTGATTGATAGACCTATTGATAGATTGTTCATGAGTGATTAATAGACCTATTCAGGACTATGACAGTTAGTTACAAACTGGAATCTTGAATATTCCATAGTTACTTCCCTTGATGTTAAAACTACTAAACTTACTCAAAATTTTAGCTGGATCTGGGTCTTTTAGTTTGATTGTGTTTCTTGTCAACAATTTTATTTTCTTCTTTTTAGTGAGACACATGTTTTCTCTTCAACGGGCTGGGACTTGATATTTAAAGGGATCTGAGTTATATCATATCTAAAGAACGCAAAGTGTAGATCTGCAAACTACAATGTAGATCTAGCTTGTTGGTATCAATGTCATCGCACCTTTTCAATGAGAATTCACAGTCAATGTATGTTTCACTAGCCTCGACTGCCTCAAGCTAGATCTAGTCGAAGACGGAAAAATGGAATGAGAAAGACGGAACGCGTGTATTACATGTACCAAAACCAACCATCCCGCTGTCACTAGTGTCAGGTGTGATCGGAGCTGTTATTAGACCAACCCATTGTTCAGTCATACTGTTCATTCATGGTTGTTTTGAAACTGATGGTCCGTGGTCAGTCTCCTGAGGCGGAGTTTGCTTTTGTGAGTCAGTCATACTAGGCCTGTGTGTCTAGTCATTAGTCAGTCCGCATGTACAATGCAGTGGGATGATGTCATGTATCGATCAATAGTTCATTGTTCTTTGTTGAGGTAGTGGTAATCTAGACGTCAGTGTGTATTTCAGGGAACACTGGGGTAGTGCCGAGTGGGTGGGTGAAACAACACAGACCATTCAACAAGTAAATTTCAGATTTTCATGTTAGTGCTATGAAAACTTCGAATTCCCGAATTCGAATTATGAGGAGCGGGGCAGACTTCGTTTGAATTCTTAAGATTAATTTTACTAAGGACAAATAAGGGGAAAAAAAAAAAACCAAGCTTCCAGGAATATTCGAATTAAGCAGAAATTTGATTTATATAAGTTCCAATTACATGTATTTGGACTCCATTGTAGTTAAACTGCACAGCAAATACTTCAGTCCATGATTTTGTTAGGGAGAAAGAAACGCTAATAAATTTTGATTATAGTGATACAGTATGCAACTCGCAACCGTTCAAGATGGTGACCGTTGAAGATGGTGGTACAGGAATAGAAACCATATGCATAGCATTTGTTAGTACATGAATATGTTCAGTAAATATATTCTGTCTAATGTATTCGATCTAAGTAAATGTTGAGAGTTAGTTGAGGAATATGATAGGAAAAATCTTGAAAAATGTACCAATATTTGAATATTATCGATTCATTTTTGTGCATGTTAGTGTCATCAGTATGTTAGCTCATGAATATGTTGGGTTGATTAAGTAAAAATGGAAATGTGGAGTGTCGCATGACATGGCGTAGCAACTTGATCTTGATGGTACTAGTAGTCTTATGGGTACAAAGCTTTAAGCTTGCATATATTGGTTTATAAATCTGTTTATTGCAATTATGTTCTTTTTATGCCTTTCAACATTTTGCAGATGGTTATCTCAAATTTATGAAAGTAGTAATCAACTTTTGAGCATGAAATATTTGGATGTTACAATATCACAATCCAAGTCATGAGCAATCCTCAGTAAAGGAGAGAATATCAGATAAAAACCAATGAGCGGTGAATAGTGGCTGGCTCCAAAACCCCAAGGTACATGAACATGTTTGAGGCAATCCCTAAGAGTATTCTTTATGTTGATATTTGAATATGTACATGTACTTTGAAGTTATCGTGATGTATGAGCATCATACTGCATGGAGTATAAATAGTCGAATATTGCACTCATCAAATACTGTCCCCAAATTTGTGAAAAATATTGGTACTTAGATGTATCTGCGTGTGTTGGATTTGTGGGTACAAATGTTAAATCATACAGAAAATGTCAGGTAGTAACCTATGGGTGTTTATATGTAAAGCAAATGTCAGAAACTTGTGAGCTTTGAATATATTGTAGAAAAAAACTCTATTGAAAGTTTGTCAGGAATCTATATGTGCTGAACTGTTGGTACAAAAAATTTGAGTAGAATAAGTTGATACAGAAAACATTCAAGCATGACTGTGATGGTACAGAAAATGTAATGATAGCATTGATTATATCCGTACAAAGAAGATAAGAAACTTCTAAGAGATGAAGATGTCGGTATACAAAATGTCAAGATAAAAAAAACACTGAATATTGTGAGCATTGAATATGTTGATACAGAAAACCTCAAGATAGAAAAATGTGAGCGATATGAAACTTGTGAGTTTTGAATATATTGGAGAGAAAAACTCCATTGAAAGTTTGCCAGGAACCTGTATGTGTTGAAAATGTCAGTGCAAAAAATGTTAAGTGGAATAGGTTGATATAGAAAATGTCCCAAGCATTGACTGTGTTGTAATGGGACAGAAAATATTTTAACCTATGAAGGCTGATTTTTCATTGGTGCAGATAATGTTGGATAGCATTGATTATAACCGTACAAAAAATGTGAGAAACTTCTACTAAGGGATGAAGATTTAGGTATACAAAATGTCAAGATAAAAAAAAACTTGTGAATATTATGAGCATTGAATAAGTTGGTATAGAAAACCTCAAGATAGAAAAATGTGAGCGATGAACATGTTGGTCTAGAAAATGTCAAGAAAGAAGTCTATAAGAATTTAGTATGCGTTGGTAAATGTGAGTGTTGGACATATTGATACAGAAAATGTCAGTAATCTGTGAATGTAATATGTTCGTACAGAAAATATCAGACACCTATGAGTACATGTATTAAACATGATAATATGGATAAAAACGGTAACCTGTTAGCATTGTATACCGGTATAGAAAACCTTGGGTAAAAACCCGTGAACGTTGAATATATGAACTTATGAACGTGACATATGTGAGTTCAAAATTTGTTAAAACCTGTGTATTGAATGTGTGGGTACAAATAGAAGATATCAAGATAAAACCTGTAAGTGTTGACTGTTTCAGTACAGAAAATGTTGGAAATAAACCTTAGTAGTACAAAACATTTCAGAAACCTTGATGTTGAATAGGTTTGTACAGAAAATGTCTGAAATTACTGAAAAGTGACTACATGTTCGTGGATATTTTTCGCATGTTGAGTGTGTGGATACAAAAATGTCGAGTGGAATGGGTTGGTACCAAGAATGTCGTAGCATTGAGCATGTTATAACATCACAGAAAATGTTTAAATTGAACAGGTCGGTACAGAAACTTGTGCACATATTTTTAAAAATATGTCGGCACAAAAAAATGTCAGACATTTGTAAGTGTTGAAGATGTTGGTACAGAAAATGTGAGGATAGAATACTTGTGAGTGTGAGCGTTGAATATGTTGTACAGACAAAATATAGAAAATATCAAGAAGCCTGTATGTTTTCAGTATACAATGATATTGATATAGAAAAAAACCAGAGTGTTGAATATGTTGACCCAGAAAACGTCAATAACTTACCTGTGTTGATTATGTTGGTATGGATAAAAACTCCGAAACCTCAACAGTGTAAGTCAGTACAGGACATGTCAGAAACTTGTGAAGGGTAAATATGTCATGTGGGTTGAAAACTTGTCAGAAATCTGTGTTGTTAAATATGTGGGTACAATTTCATATCAAATACAAACTGGTGAGTGTTAAATATGTCCGTACCCAAATTGTTAGAAACCTGTGAGCGTTGAACATGCATGTCAGTACCGGTACAGAAAAAAAAATCTCAGAGGAGTGTGACTGTTGTAAATATCGAATTGAAACCTGAGAGCATAGAACATATCTGAATATTTTACCTTGTGACTTTTAAATAGTCGGTTTAAAAAAATATGGTATAGATGAGCGTTGAATGTGTCAGTGCAAAAAAGTTGGATGCGTCAGTGCAAAAAAATGTCGGATACAAAATCTGTGATCCTCAGAATGAGTCAGATATGTCAAGAAATTCTGAAACATGAATGTTGAATGTACATGTAAGTTGATGATGAAAATGTCAAAAAGAAGTGTTGAATGTGGTAGTACTGAAAATCTCAAATATGCATTTGAATTTGAGTGCTTTGAATAAGTTGGTCAGAAATTTCATGTGTCAGCATTGAATATATAGGTACAGAGGATCTTAGATAAAACCTGTGAGTGTTGAGTATGTTGGTAATTGGTACAAAAAAAAGAAAACATGAAATCTCTCAAAAATGTTAGGTAACAGTGCATGTTGAACACATTGGAATGTCAGATAGCTGTCTATGGATATTGGATGTGTCTGGATATGAATTTTATACCGGTATACAAGTCACGAAGGGTTGAATATATTGATAAAGAATATCTGGAATCTTTTAGTGTTGAACGCATCAGCACAGAAAATATCAAGATAGAAATGTGTGAGTGTTAAATCATGTGGGAGCTGAAAATAGTCTGTGTACTAATTATGTATGTTGATGCTCAAATTAATATTATACATTTCAAAGTAGCGAGCGCTCCAATTTTCATACCAATATTATTATGTCTTAATGCATAGCGTGTGTTGATACCTAAGTTACGCAATTAAACCCAACCCAACGAGGATTGAATAGGAAGGTTGAAAATTCAGGTACATATATACCTTTTTTTTTTTTTTAGTGTTCAATATTTTGGAACCTGTCCATGTTGGAAACAGCAACTGCATGCAACAAGGTGTATTGATGAGTATTTTACACTGAAGACATGAACAGTAAATATGTGGTACAGAATAAATGTTCGAAAATCCATGAATGTCTGAGCAGGTTGGTAAATGAATATAATCCCCATGAAAGATGAATTCATGCATGTTGTTACAGAATTAGAAATATGGCAGATATTAGCCCATGAGCACTGCAAACGTGTCTGTGAATAGTGTGATTATACTGTACATGTATTTAAACCTGTGACTACTGGTGTTGAGTATGCATGTTTTGGAGTAGATTTCATTGAAGGTCATGAGTTAGAACATGTTACAACACCATTACCATAGAATCAATCCCATAACTGTTACATATGAGGGTATGTTGAGTAAAATTCCATGAATCATGAAAGATGTAATTCTGTTATCACACAAATTGTTGGAATAAGTATATTGGTATTGGAGAGGTTAATGTGTAGGTATATGTGAATCTGTTGATAATAATTCAGTGAGTGGAGGATTTGTTGTGTGTTTGATGCAAAACTGCCGAGTGTAGGAGTGTTTTATGCAGTTCTGTAAGCGCTGGATATGTCCGCCGGTACACAATTGTTTGCATATGTTGGATACAAATACAAATGTATCAGCGTTGAATACCTCAGTATAGGAGTATGTTATATAATATGCTGGCCTGTGAGCATTGATTTTGTCAGGACACCTCACTACATTTTCATGAGCATTGAATAATAAATTGGTTACTACATGTCCTTGTTACACACAATTCCCATGTCTTTGTTATATACAATCTCCATGAGTATCGAGTATGCCAGTAAACGCCTTTTAAATATAATCCTCATGAGCGTTGAATATGTCAGTACACATCACTGTTATATACGATGTCAGTGACTGATTTTAGTACACGTCATTGTTACATATGATCCCCGTGAGCATTAAATATGTCAGTACATGCTGCTGTTACCTATGATCCCCATGAGCATTGTCTATGTTGGTACATATCACAGTTACATGCAAACCCCATCAGTATTGAATGCGTCAGTACACGCTGCTCTTAAATACGATCCTTATGAGCATTGAATATGTCGATACATGTGGCTGTTACATTGAATCCCCAGGAACAGTGAATAGGTCAGTTCGTCTCTGTCAACAATTCCCTTTAGCTATGTTGCATTGTTACATACGGTCCCATGAGTATTTAATATGTCGGCACACACCACTGTTACCCATAACCTTCTTGAGCACTGAATATATCGGTACACGTCACTGTTGCATACGATCCCTATGAGCATTGGATATGGCTGTACACGTCACAGTAACATATGATCCCCATGAACATTTAGTAACATATGATCCCCTTTAGCATTGAATATGTCGGTACATGTAGCTTTTGCATACAGTTCCCTTGAGCATTGAATCCCTTGAGCATTGAATATGTTGGTACATGTCCTTGTTATATACGATCCCCATGAGCATCAAAAATGTCAGTACACTCCGCTGTTCCCTATGATCTCGATGAACTTTGAATATGTCAGTACATGTTGTTACATACAGTCTCTTTGAGTATTTAAATGTGTTGCATACGCTTCTCTTACATGCGTGAACACTGAAAATGTTGATACATGTTGCTGTTACATACGATCCCAATGAGCATTGAATATGTCTGTACATGTTGCTGTTACACATGATCCCCAGTTGAGATCCCCAAAATATATTGGTACATGGAGCTATTACATATAATTCCCTTGAGCATTGAATCCCTTTAGCATTGAATATGTCGGTACAAGTTCTTGCTACACACGATCCCCATGAGCATCAAAAATGTTAGTATACGCCGCTGTTACCTATGATCTCCATGAGCTTTGAATATGCCGTTCCGTGTTGCTGTTACATACAATCCCCATGAGTATTTAAATATGTTGTACACGCTTCTGTTACATGCGACCCCCATGAGCATTGAAAATGTTGGTACATGTTGCTGTTACAGACAATCCCCATGAGTACTGAATATGTCGATATACATCACTGTTGCACAGATCTTCATGAGTGTTGGATATGTACAGACCGCTGTTATCTATGATTCACATGAGCACTGAATATATGTCGGTTACATGCAATCCTCATGAGTATTGAATATGTCGGTAGACGCTGTTATTAAATGCGATCCCTGTGAACATTGAATATGTTGATACATGTAGCTGTTACATACTATCCCCATGAACATTTAATAGATCTGTTCACATTGCTGTGAGTGTTAGCAATTCTCTTGAGATTGAATGTTGCTTTCACATATGCTCCCGATGAGCATTGACTACATCGATACATGCTGCTGTTACATACGATCCCCATGAACATTAAATATGTTGGTATATTATGTTGCTGCTACACACAATTTCTTCAGCATTGAATCCCTTGAGCATAGAATATGTCAATACAAGTCCTTGTGACATGCGATCTCCATGAGCGTTAAAAATGTCAGTACTTGCCGCTGTTATGTACGATCTCGATGTGCTTTGAATATGTCGGTACATGGCGCTGTTACATACAATCCTCATGAGTATTTGAATATGTTGGTACAAACTGCTGTTACATATGATCCCCATGAGTATTCAATATGTTGGTACATGTTGCTGTTACATGCGATCCCCATGAGCATTGAATATGCCGATACATGCCACTGTTATGTACGATCCCCATGAGTGTTGAATATGTTTGAGACAAAACCCATGACCATTGGATCTCTCAAATATTTTTGACCATGAAAATAGTAAGTAAACTTGTAAGCATTGAATATGTTGGTGCTTGGATATGTTAGATGAAAACACGTGAGTATAATATAAGTGACTAATTAATAAGGCAGAAATTTATAAAAGTTAAGTAATGTATTCAGGAATATGATAGACACAAACTCATGTAAACATGGAATGTGCCAATTTCGTAGAAACTGTTCAGAGTTGGTATATGTCGTGTACAACCCCCATGAGCATTGAATATATTGGTACTGAAATACACTGTGTGCAATCCCTATGCGTGTTAAAGTATATTAGTAATGACATGAATTATGAAAATCGGATACAAAGTCAGAAATATTGAATATGTGGGGTGTATAAGTGTGACAGACACTAAATATGAAATGTTTTTTATTTTATATGAAAAGGTTTGATACATCAAAGTGATGAGCGTTAAATTAATATGTTGGTCATTCACGAGTGAAAGCATTCAATATTTTGGAGCTTTTTGAGCCTTCAGGTGGTAGAATCTGTGAGCGTTAATTAGGTACATGGAACAGGAATATGTAAGATGCAAAAGCACGACCATTGAATGCAAAAGAAAACATCGAGTGTAATGGTACTTCAGTATACTGTATCTGATAAATAGAAAGTTGTAAATATGACAAATGATGCAAAAAAGTAACTAATTACCAATTGAATATGTCACTACAGATGTCTGTTAGATAGAAACCCATAATTAAGGTGGTGCAGAAATACATTAGACTGAGACCTGCGAGCATTATATGTCAGTATATGAAGATCATACTAATTAAAAAGTATTGCATGTGTTGATCAATGAAAGGATAAGTAAAAATTCTGAAAATTTGACCGTAGACTACATTGTACTTGTCTATAGGAACATGAAAGAAACCAAACAATTAGCATTGGAAATGTTGATGCAGGTATAAAATGGATGGAAACACTTGTGAGTAATGAAAAAGTAGTAGATACAATAGGGGGAATTTTAAAGCATCAAATATGTTTGTTCAGGAATCATGAGCTTTGGATATATATATATCAGTAAATGAGCACAGTAAACATAAGTTAATGAGCATCAAATACTTAGTCAGTGAGCAATAGGTAGAAATGTGAGCGCTGAATATGATGGCACATGTAATTTTTGTAAGGTACTAAACCTAAGAGATTGGATATTTTGGTTATGTTAGAATGGAAGTTACAACAAACACAGGAGTGTTAGGTTATGTTATTGAAATAATTCTCACAAAACTAATGACTAGGGAATTGTTCACTGATGTGTTTAATTTTGATAGTGTTCAGTAAATACAAACCGATGCCAAGGGAGTTCTTGATGGATGTGTGAAATTTAGATTATGTTCAATAGTATTCAAAAGATAGAAACTTGTATGTTGAAAACAGTTTATGACTGTCAATACATGATCATAGAGCAAATTCGTGACAGGGAATGGAAATTATTTCGTTCTATCGCCATTTTGTTATATCTGAAGAGATTAGATTAAAATAGGACATGCAACCCTTGGATGAAGTTTAATTACTGAATTGCCTCCCCTGATTGAAGAACCATGCGACCACACGGCTCGCTACCTTATGGCCAGTTCACTTTCGTTATTTTGTTTTTGATGTTGTAGTAGGTGTACATACGTTTAAAATGTGTGATTATGTAGCTGTTATGTCCTTGTGTTTGTTATTTTTCTGCTTTTTTTAATTCCTTTTTATTTCTTTATTATACGAGAACAGAAAATGTGGGCAGAACATCGATCTAAATAGTTCACAAAGATAAAAATCAGTAACACTAAAACTTATCTTTTAAGAGGAGAGAAAAACATAGTACAAATGTATACACATGCATGCATGAATATATAATTAAATTAGAATCAATACATCCAGAAGGAAAATGAAACTGAAAATGCAATGAGAGTACATGTAGGATGCAGTGAAAAGGAAAATCAATGAAATATGAAACAAAGTATTACCTGTATTTAAACAGTTGGACTAGTAGTAGACTGTCCAGATCTGAAATAGCTTTATAGTCAGTTTGAAGCTCACTATTCTCAACGTGAAACTGAAGATTGCCTATGGACTTCTCAAAACTGGCTTTCAAGAAATACTGACTAGCACGACCGGTTAGACTGACGGAATGCCTGCAAGTGGAAGTGTGTATAGTGTATGACTGAAAAGACAAAGACCAATCCATCCTCTGAAGAGTCTGATACCGTAGTTGTGTGGCAATAAAAAAATGACAGAATTGTAATAGCCTCACACATGCACGTAATAGACACCCTCTCACGGTACATCGTACTTGATTGGGGCATGAGCCAC
Organism: Peronia peronii; assembly: GCA_039654565.1. Taxonomy (NCBI): domain Eukaryota; kingdom Metazoa; phylum Mollusca; class Gastropoda; order Systellommatophora; family Onchidiidae; genus Peronia; species Peronia peronii. The sequence continues at coordinate 4,011 of JBCEWB010695368.1, read as the reverse complement.
GGGTGAGGTGTGAAATGGGGGATGGTAGGTGCATGATTTCTACACGCTTGCGCATCAGGCCTTACCTCTTTTGTTGTGTCATACTGCAAGGCAGTTCAGCACATTGCGGGCACTGGTACTTGACACGGTACTCGACGCGCTCATTCTGCACGGACGATTTCTTTGTCGGAAGAAGCTGGTCCGGTATCTGAGCTTGGTCTTGGTTACGCTCAAAATGAAAGAAAAGTGCGATCGAGGAAACTAAAACCATTCGTTATAAGCGTAGTTTCCATATTAGAACATAGTTTTATTTCATTATTATAAGCATAACAAATTACATAGTGAAAAAACTGTTCCCAAAGATTCTTTCTTTATAACGCAAGTTTCGTTTTAAGCATTTTCTTAATAACCGTGTTCGAGTGTATGTTAGTACATGAATAGGTCATATTAAACTTACGAGAATTGTTTGAGTAGTAAGTCAGGTTTACATTGACATCATGTGTGTACAATATGTTACAACATGAATTGGTTGATACTGTACTAATATGTTGGTATGTTGGGTACAGAACCTACAAGTGCAGACTATATAGGCACATGAATATGTTAAGAGTCGGTTACATTTGTTGATGTACAGTCCCCATGAATATTGAGTAAGTTATTAGTAAAGTTCAGTTTCCTGATGGTTGAGTTTCTGTACCATTGTTTATATACAATTCCCATAAATGTTGATTATGTTGGTTAAGAAATACATCATGCATAGTCCCCACGAGTGTTGGATATATCAATACAGGCATCTGTAACATACAATCCCCATGAACATTGAATATAATATGTTTTGTACATCTTCAAGAGTGTTAAACGTAGGGGTGCAGGAATGTTGGTACTGGAATGTGTAATGTACAGTTCTATGAGCGTGGAATATATAAATTGCCTACAATCCCTACAAGCAGTGAATATACTGGTAGAGTAAGATGTTGCCGCACATATTTCATATAGTGTTAAATATCTCGGTGCAAAAATATGTGGCATATTTACACCCATGAGCGTTTATTATGTAGATACAATAATATTTCAGGTAAAATTTCTATGAACATTGCATATTGGTATCAAAATATGTTGCATAAATTGACATGAATAGGTTTATTAGTACAGAAATACGTTGCTATAATCTAGAACAGAAATCATGTTGCATACAGTCCCCAAGAATGTTTAATATTGTTGGTTCAGGAATGTGTAGCATACAATCCTTGTGAGCACTTAACCTGCTGGTACAGGAAGGTTGATGTTCAGTCAACTTGAGCGTTGAATATGTCGAATCAGGCAGTTTATGTTCTGTTCAGATTCAATGTTGTCAAAGTGTCAAGCAGATATATCTATGTTCGATACAAATACATAAGCATTGAGTAGGAGTGTTGTGACTAGTTGATGACAAATTTTTTAAAGACCCATAATGTGGTATATGGTTGTACAGGAATATGCTCGAAAATTTATGAGTGATAACATTATCTTGAAATCCATGAGGGTCAAGAATGTTGGTCGTTGGTATTGGAGTTTGTGTTATATTAAAAAATACCTGTGTTGTAAATGTGTTAGTAGGCCTACATGAGTTAATCCTCCAAAGACAGTAATACAAGAATGTAAGTTACAGATGATGTCTGTACTTTTATTGACAAGATAAATCTGTGGCCACTGATTATAGCAGTACAGTAATACTGTATTTTATGTACAATTCCTGTTATGCATAATCCCGGTGAGCGTTGGTTATGTTGGTTATGGTTAGGCGCAATCCACATGAGCGTTACTTGTATCGATGTATAGGAATATGTTTAGGTATAATCCCCACGAGTATTGTTTATATGAGTTATAGGAATACATTAGGTGCAACCCTCATGAGTGTTGTTTATGTCAGTTAGGAATAAGTCAGGTACAATCCCCATCAGGTTGCTATATTGGTTTAGGAATATTTTTGGTGCAATCCCTATAAGTGTTGTTTATATCGGTTTAGGAATATTTTTGGTACAATATCTCTTTAAATGTTTATGTTTTGGTACAATCCCTTTAAATGTAGTTTTATGTTGGGTTTTAGAATATATTAGGTACAATCGCCATAATCGTTTGCTTAAGGAGGGAGGCGGGGGGGGGGGGGGGGAAAAGGGGTCCCAAAGGTGATTTTTTTAATTATTGAAGGGGGGGGAGGGGTCCCGAAAGTGATTTTTTAAAATTATTGAAGATAGGCTATCTTAACCTTTTCCATCGCATTTGGCATGTTAAAATTAGAGGAAAACGGAAAAAAAATCAACTTTTTCAAATAGTTGCCATGGCAACGTGGCCATCTTGGATTTTGGCATCTCTAAAATGGCTAACTTCAAAATCTGTCTAGTCTGCCAAATTTTAGCAAAACTTAATAAAATTTCATGAACATCTTTTTTGACATAATATCTAAAAAGTTACATATTTTCAGTCCGTTGTATGCAACAGAAAATCTTTTTGAAATTTTAAAAATTTTTCTCTGAAACTTACCATCAGAGTGGGACGCGCATACATACGTTTTTTAGTTTTGTTGTGAACATGATGTGTGCCAAATTTGGTTGGAATCGGTTTTGAAACAAAAAAGGAGATAACAAAATACTGACCAAAAAAAAAAAACAGGTTTTGAGAAAAATGGGTTTAAAGTTTTTTTTCACCGAAAAATTGACACAGGGAGTTTTTGATTCGGCCTTTGGTCTCAGAACACCCTTTTTTTTTTACATACTAGCCCACTCTTCATGTCTTCTGTGTCTTTTATTGCCTCTTCCTGGCTTTCTGGGCATAATTTTTCTCGAATTTTGTTCTGTACCCCCCCATTATTATAAGGGCTCCAATAGAGCCACTTCCGGGTTCTTGAGGGCCTATAATTATGTGGTCCCCATATTGTTTTCTGTCAAAACTAAGAGTTTCTTGACCTTTACTGTGGCATATAGTCCACAACTAAGTTCTAAAATGGCAGAAATAAAGGAAAGTTTTACTGTTTATAGGACGTGGAAGTTCATTCTAGAGTACCTGCTATTGATAATCTGCATGATCAGCATTTTTTTTCGCCTCATAGTGGTCATCCATTGTCCATCCATGGCACTATAGTTCATCATTTTGCTAGATGAGGTTATAATCGAGTGTTTTATGCACTCTTTGCCTACATATAATCAAATAGTGATGATCTGCGATTCATATAGCAAGCAGGTGGAGCCAAATCCTGGTTGACAGTAGGCGAGCCTACTGTTGAATGACCATTGGTCAAACACGTTAGAATGGACATATCCACTTTTTGATACCATTTTTATACACAGAAAAGGCCAACCTTTTAAGAGAAAACAAAAACCCCAAATTGCATTTTTTTAGCAAAATCCAGATTTCAGCAACCCCTCCCTTAAATTCGTACAGGGATATGTTAGGTACAATCCCCATAAGCGTTGCTTACACCAATATAGGAATACGCTAGGTACAATCCCCATAAGTGTTGCTTATATTGGTACAGGCATAGGTTATGCATAGTTTCCACGAGTGTTGCAAATGCTTGTATTTATTCAGTCTCTACAAGCATTGAATATGTTAGTATAAGAATATGGTACGTTCAGTCCCTATGTGTAATGATTGTATCAATATAGGAATATGTTACGCTCAGTCAGTATGAAGTTATGTTGATACAAGAGTAAAATATGTTCAGTCATGAGCGTTCATTATGTCAGTATTACAAATGCACTATGTCAGTTCGAATGACCATTGTCAGTAAAGGTTGATGGTTTGTTCAATCCCCATGAGGATCATGTTAATGAAGAAATAGGATGTCTCTAATCAGGAGCATGATTATGTTGAAGCAGGAATATTCTGTGTTCAGTCCCCATGTGCGTCATTTTTGATCAGGAATATGGTATGTTCAGTCACTGTAGCATTGATTCTGTTGATATAGAGATTACAGTCTAGTCTGCTTAAATCGAATTTGCCGGGACCAACCTAATGGGTTCGATTAAAGAGAGTTCGTCTTCCAGTTTTTAACAG
>JBCEWB010695257.1:0-17215 GCA_039654565.1 Peronia peronii | reverse complement strand
TAGAAGTCGGCTATCGCGCGACTTCGGCACTGTCCTTGTGGCACTGCACTGTCCTGATCAGACCGAGCGCCAAGGCGAGCAGAAGGCAGACGGCGGGAGAGGCCAAAAATACAAAGTCTAACATGCACATGAAAAATACAAGTGCCGGTTCTCCCGATATGGCATCGCCCCTCCGAAAGGGACCAAACCAAAAACTGGAACTGGAACTGGAACTCTACCTGAGTACATCATTCCAAAATTGGAAATACAGTTTTGTCAATTTGTTACGTGCGTTACAAATAAAAAGTGGAATATCCCTGCTTAACTTTATATATATATATATTTTATGTAATATATATATAAAATATCCAACAAGTTTCCACAATAAAATTTGCAGCCATCAGGCCAGTAAATGTTCACCCTAGACACTATTCATCATCAAGATGACCTGCACAATAAATTTCATTTTCCATAAGTTTCTACTACATCCTTCTTAACTCTTTATCTCCGTGGGGGTTTTCCCGCTGTGCCGGCTGGGTATATGGGAACACTAAAAGCAACAGATGCCCTCCACAAAAACATCAATAAAATCTAAACTTTGCAATGAATTTCCAAATTTTTTTTTTGGGGGGGGCAAAGAATAGACAGATAAATGTGGCTTTTTTCTAAACCGGTTTTGTCATAATTGTGCTCTTGTTTTCACAAATGTAGATGAAAGATGGGGAAAAAAGAAAAACAAAAGAAAATTTTGTGCTCATGCAATCAATACACTCCATTATCAAAAACATCAATTTCATTTCATATATCTGTCTACAAATCTAAATTCTGCATGAAAATACCCCAAAAAGTGTTCAGTATCAATGTGCTTTTCAATTTTGTTGCTAATCATATCGTTAGCTGTCCATCAGCTCCAGCGTAACCAGCCTAAGAAAAACAACACTTCAAAGGCTTTAAGTCACACTTTAGCACTCAAGTCCATATTTTTATGACAAATAGCGTTTGTATTTCCTTTAATTGCCACAAATACAAATGTTGTCACAAAAATAATGATATCGTAAGTGGCAGAAGTGGTGTGAAGTGGTGCGAATGCTTGAGCCACTGGGAGCGGCTCACCGGCATTTCAACAACGACCATGAGCCACTGTCAGCAACTCATAAAGAGTTAAATGCTGCCAGCAATATGACAGGACAGAAAAATATTTATTTCACCAAAAACTGTTCAGAAATTTCGAATACAAGTGAGTTCTTTTCACTGATGTATTTATGTTCATTTCATTGAAAGAGATGGAGAATACAAGATAAAGATATAACAATTTATCAAACTACTGCTTGTCCTCCTGTTTTGCCATTTCAGCAAATTGCTTCAAAACACATTCTATAGATATCACAACTTCACCCTGACATATTCTACACTGTAGTTTCTTTATACTGATAGCTCTGCTGGTAAAAAAAATTAAGTCTGACAAGTACCCTGTGATCTTAACATTTATGTACTTAACAGCATATTATTTCAGTTTCCTTAACATGTACAGCTAGCTCCGTTGGTTCAAATTCATGAACCATGTATGGTATTTCTAAGATTATTTACATCTACATGACACATTCTAATTCCTACATTAGTCAATCCTCTGTTGCTAAGGTTTCATGTACATTGCAATCATAATACTTGAATGCCTTTATGACATATTCAATTTTCTTTAAAATTTCCTGTATAAAGTGTAAATTAAAACTTTGTTTTAAAATGACTAAATACTGACATGAACAATATAAATAAAAATGAATATCAGGGGTCTGATGATTTCATTTTGCATAACTCCCTCTCTAGTCTCTTTTAAGATAAAACATAATTAAAATGCTACATGCCAACTGTCAAGTACATGGCACAGATTTTCTTGCAAATGACAATGATTCAGAATTCTTTGATTGTCACTTATTTATATTTTTAGCAAAGAAAATGACAATAACCACAACAGCATGTTTGCCTCAAAGAAAGTAAGAAATATAAACAAACATGAACATAAAGGCCTACTCATATGTCAATTACAACTGGAATGTCAGGAAATGACTATGATTAGGTACAGATATCAAAATGTATGTGCAGCTGCAAATTAACTCAGCTCATTGTAGATTACATTAATTTGAATGAAAATTATAACTGAAATTAGGGCAGTTGTTTGGATATATGTACATAAAAAATCTGTTCATAATTGTAATTCAAAGCATTTCAAGCTAGATTTTATTTTTTTTTTAAATACGCATGGTTGGTAATTTTTTTTTATAGTAATGAAAATTTCCTTGTGGGAACCTTGGCTGCCAACATAAATGAATTGTATATAATAATCCAGTGTAGTCTATCAGAAACAAATAAAATTAACTTCCTTAAAATAAATCACAAACTGGATAAAAACAACAAACAAGGAGTAACTCTGATGCACAAATTTGACAGTAAAGTGTTAACGGTACTTTATGATGTACTGATTAGGGATAACACTCAAGGCTAAAACTGTATCATAAATCCATCCTACACATTAAATTTAATCCTTTGTGTTTATCATTAATTGACAAATACTGATTGGGAATTTTGACTGTTTCAAGTCTGAATAGGATATCATCTCTCTGATTACAATTAACTTAAATGTTAAGGTTGGAATGGTGTCTGTGAAGTCTAAAGTCATCTGGAATTTTTTTCAAATGAAAAAAAAATATTAATTAGCAAAAAAGTGCAATACAGCTGAAGGAAGACTTTCAAGCTGATCATTGTCTGCAAAGAAAGAAATCACACTAAGATAAAAGAGCAACTGATTTTGTGCTCAAGAAAACAAAAAAATAATGGCTCTTTGATGCAGTGACTTTTCTTACCTACCTAACTGACAACGCAACCGTCAACTGGAAGGGACAGGGCTGTTGAAGTGACAACTCAGTCGACTGCTATAGACAGTCATAAAGAGTTTTTAGTATCTTTTACGTGTTTACATAAATGGAACCATAGCCATATCAAAAAGTAAAAATATGAATAAAGGATGATAATGCCAGCTGTGACTGAATCTTTCTCCATTTCAACTGAAATTGAGTAAAAATGTCAGTGGAGGCTGACGTGAATGAAAAGAGACAAAACAAAGATCTCTAAATCATTTGAACGTCAATGTGAATGAGATACGTAAATTAGCATCTAAAATAGTATTGTCTAGTGCTAAAATACAGTCTTGGGGCCATGCTCTTCTGATGTTGAATCAGCTATAGATCTAGATGAGGACATGACATTTTTGTACTAAATGGGGGAAAGAAGGATAGTAATTTGCCCTTGCATCAACAGACATAAATTATAACAAATATCACACATGCCAACATTCCTAAAACAAGTAGACAATGGGAGATCATTGTGCTCAGTCTATTACTATTACCAGTTCTATTACTTCCCTTTACCAGACAAGCGGGATTGAACAAGCACTAAAAAAGAGAAGAAAAAAATCACTTTAGCACCTTTTGCCTGAAACACACCAAGAAAAATTTATTTTAAAATATGGTATAAAGAGAACGTTTTCTTTTTAAAGTTATAATTTTATCAATTTTTTTTATGGTCAGTCTTTTGAATGGCAAGAACAAAAGGGATTTTTTCCTCTTTACACTACTTGCTCAATACCTCTTTCGTCGGGCTAAGGGAAGTAATAGAACTGGTCAAAGGAGGCCAAGTCCCTCTTTTGAGAGAGCGAATCAGGGTCAGATAATCTGTGAAACAGTCTCCCATTCATTTTTGTGTATGTTGGTACCAAACGTTACTATACCTTGCAACAGTTTGCTTGCAAAATTTTTACCAAGCTACTTCATGAATAAAAAATATAAAAGAAATAATTACAGCAAAACATGTAAATCTATTCCAGATGACGAGCTATAGTGTTGCTGATGTGTACTTATTAATTTAAAACTTTGATTCACCAGATGCAAATCTTTCAAACTCCATTTGCAACAGCATCTAATCTTAAACATTGTTTTGAGTTCTAGTAATACTATGTTACTATATTTCTGTACTAAACTCATTTTGCATAATTTACTTCATAACTATGTACCACTTAAACATTATCTCACTATTTGCCACTTCAAATGGACTTGTTCCTGATGAAGCTGACTTAATTCATTCAGTACACAGCAAACATTGAGAAAGCCTCAGCATATTATACTCAGCTGGTCCAGAGCAAGTAAGCACTTGATTAACTGATAAGAAAAAAAAAATCTTAAAAGAAACTATGACTAAACAGAAATGCTTTGACAGAAATTTCATGCCATCATTTTGTAGGAGCAATGTATTTCATTACTGAGCTGCGAAGTGAGTGTATCTGCCCTGCAAATTCTTATCCACAACACAAGGGGAAACTCAAACAACTAATTCTTGTCCACAGTTCTAAATGAGTTAAATACAAGACAAATATTGTCTTTCCTGTTTTGATGAAAACGCCAAATTCAATGGCTAAGAAAAAAATGTCATGAAAACTCATTATGAAACGTCCAATTGGTTTGTAGTGTTTGCCATGAAATTTCATTCCAAATGGCAATGTCTGCAACCTGCCCATAGTTTGGTCCACTAACACTCACTTGAGATGAAGGCCTTAGGGCTGATCTTGGTGAGTCTGGTATTAACCTCCCGCTGCTTCCAGTAACACTCAGGCTGTCCCATTCCGCAGATCTGCTTAAACTGTTCTCTATGGAGAATGGAGAACTTGGTTCAGCATCCTGAGAGCAATGAAATGATATGAGCTTTCCATTTGCTATAGTCAGCACTGAAATTTTTCCTGTGGGATTCTGGTGTTTGTCTCGCAAAGATGCTTGTCCAACGCTGACTGAAGAATTGGATCTCATCCGACCATCTATCCTCTCTTTCTTGTCAAGATGGCGCAACATAGGAAGATGCATTGGCAAGGAAGCAGCCCTTGATGTAGTATTAGAGGGAATTGTGACAGGAAGTAGGACACATCCACCACAGTTTGTGCCAATCACTAAAATATCCCTGGACATCTGAAGAGCTGTAGCAACAATATCTTTTTCTTGGAATGGTCTGCGGGGTATAGGTGGAGGACTACCACCATCTAGACTTGGCATACTTTTCACTTTCTTCCTGAGGACATTTTTCCTGTACAGTGCTCCCCTTGGTGGCAGTGGGGGGTTTTCTTCAGGATCAAGACTGGCACTCATAGATACATCTTGATCAGACATGTTGTTAGGATCAATTTCATGATTTAAAGAACGTTTATCTTCATCATCTGAATCTTCATCCATGTTGCCTGATTCTTCTGTGCTGCTGAGAGTGGAATCAGATCTGAGATCAGATTCTTTTGATGATCTTGGCAATGTTGAACTTTTGACAGAGGGAAGTTCAAAAACATCATCTGCTGAATCTAGGGCCTGACTGTCTGCCAAATGTTCATTTTGCATTTCTCTTTGTCTTGGATTTGCACATGGCTTTGCAGGTAACTCTTGCTCTTCCACTGTGATGGAATCACGTATTGGATCCCAGCTCAGACTTAAAATTTGACTAACCTTTTTCATTTTGGAATCAATTCGTATAATGTAAGAGTCACTGTCCAGAATACACCAGACATCACTGCCATCTGACGCCATACCTCCTATAGACTTATAGCCACCTAGAAAACTCCGGAGACAAACTGTACCACAAGATGATGTGTAAAGCTGGAGATGCTTTTTCCTGCTCTTTGACCCAAAACCCTCATGATTGCTATCCAGGAAAATTTCCTGAAAAAAAATGTCCATTCCACAGGCTATAACAACATACCTGGAATTAAGTGTGCACATATGCGATACTGGTTTTTTGCTGTCTAGTATGATTCGCTTGGTCGTCATACTGCTGCAGTTTGACAGCTTAGACATGCAAAGTGTCACATGTCCAGCTCCATGGCCAACTAGAACAACATTTCCAATGATCTAAAAACAGGGAATAAAAAAAGGAAACAAATAAAAAAATACAAAGACACATTACTGCTTTTTAAACAGATTTCAACAATTTTATCTATTTGGATATTTGCAAAGTCATGTGTCACTAAAGGAATATAAGATCATCATATTTCTCAGACACTTAATCACAGATATATTTACAAAAGCATTTTGTGATTAAATTTACCTATCCTGTTGTTGTCTTCAGAGCTGTGAAAATTGCATCAAAAGGTTCATAGAGTGTCCCTGGCCTTCACTGCAACCACTTTTTTATAACCCGATACAAAACTGATTTGGCTTGCTTGCTTAGCCATTGCGTCAGCGCACTAGGCTTTTTCAGGGTCATATCTTCATACTGGCTATGTAAGGCTGGCCTGGACTTGGATTTCTTTCCTGGAGGCCCTTTTCTCTTCAGTGCTTTCCCCTTATCCCGTCTATTCTAGTGTCTTTCCATAGTAGTCAAGGTAGATTCAGATCTAAATGTATTTGTTGAGGACAAGGGGCCAGGCTGATCATCGTTACTACTTGATCTCGATGTCTCAGAGCCTGATTCTGGCTCAATCAACACATATTCTGATCTAGAATTATCATATTTGTCACCTTCAGCCCCTCACCCAGCAAAATATCCATATATGCATTTAGATCAAAAAGGGATACACGATAACATTTCTTAGACATTCTAGTGCGATTGCAGACGTCTGCTAGAGGATTGATTACATTCTGACTTTAACTGTATGTAGAGATCTACTGTAGTCACAGCAGTAAAGAAACCACAAAAAAAATTGTTTTAAAAATATCAAAATGCGTATTTTTCATTGCTGAATCCAAATGCACCCACTACTTGTGGCTATTTCTCTGTACAGGATCACTGTAGAGGCATGTTTGTCATGACATATACGGTACGGCATATAGGATCAGGGAATTGTGGTATCGGAGATTTCCCCAATCATATCAGGTATGTCCTGTAGGGACATAAAACAATTTAGAATTTTATAAACTAACATAATATAGTACTCATTCAGGATCAATATTTTATAGACTTCAAGTTGAAAGAAGACAAATATCTCATTTTATGAGTCATATCAGTGATAAAGGATATTATTGAACAGTCCCAATTGTGGTGAGAGTAGTTCTCATTTTCATTGAGAAACCAATTCAAGAAATTTTGCCTTCAGGCAATCAATTGATTAAATGTATTATAAAGACCCTCTTCTCCTAGGTTTGTTTTTCTTAAGCCTTTCAATCCAAAGAAAGTAGGATTATCTCGGCTTTTAGTACTTGCCAGTTTTTGCTGAGAAATTTTGTGGGTTGAAATTTGGAATTTGAAATTTTGCCCGGACAGCGTCACGCAGCCTACTCTTTCATCGATTTTGAAGTTCTTTAACGTGCGTAACATACACACGGGACCTCTGAAATATATTCGCCCTTATCTGAGATGGCTAGACATCAGGCTTCCCTATCCACTGGAAGCCAGGGGACAATTGAGTCAATGAAAAAATGTGGGTTTTCGATCTTCATGTCCTTCCATCCCCCTGATGCAGGACCCATGAGTCGATCCCAGCCCGTTTTTTCCATGAGCAGACGCCAAACCACAGAGCCACTGCATCCCCCTCCTCTTCTCCTATTTTTCATTCACTCCCTTAAATATAAGTGACAGTGCGGATTATTCCCTTACTCCTCTCAATGTGGATAGGTAATATTACAAAATAAATATTCTTATATATTATTTCGGTTTACTTTGCATTTTTTGCCATCCATGCTCTTATCTAGGGGAAGGCAGACTATCAGAAAACAAGCAAAGATAGAATAATAAAGACTAAAAAACACTTTTTACATTTTGACCACCTTCGACCATTGCCTCTCAGGGACAAGTGTGTCTGGTGGATCTTTGCAAACTCAGGAGGATGCTCAAATCTCTTGCCATGACCCGACAGGGTTAACAAAAAAAGCTGAGATAGCTTGTATTTAAGCTGAAAAGCTAAAAAAATTACATCCACATCTATATCCCTTACCCCTGAGCATTCCATCCTGTGAGTCAAAAGCTTTGTTGGATAACTTTCCAAGGTAATGGCTAGCCTGATGTCAAATGTGTTCACAATTCCTCTTGAAATAACTTCCAGGCAAACATGGTCCTGGTGACAAAATGAGACTGGTATTTAAAAGACATCAACACAAACACCAATGCAAACACATTAAAAACATCAACATGATACAATAATAACTACAAAACAGCTGTGCATCATGTTCTAGGCTAATTATGATTCACAAACATCCATAAAATGAAACTCTGATTTCTCTCTCTTGCTACAATTCTCAACAAACACAATGATATAAATTAATATAGCGTATGTTTTTCACTGAATTATATCTATCATCTACATAATTTAATCTGCATAAAAGGCATTATCCTCAAATCAATAGTGTTTGCCCTATATCCATATGTAATTCTATACTATGATTTGTGATACTACAAATTTTGCTGGTCTTCCGGTTTTACCTTGCAAGCTAGTAAGATTCCAATTCCTGATTTTGCCATGGAGATGACCTTTGGGCCTGGACAATCTTTCCTGCGTACTGTAAAGCTGCTGGATTCAATGTCATAGACACTGATGTATCTCTTATTTCCTTCAGCACTTTCACTCAACCAGATATTCCATCTTCCTGCAGTCTGTCATTAAAGAAGTTGCCTAATTAGAACTAACTGAACAAAGTCAAACAAATCTCGGTTGGCAATTTGAAAAGCAACAGCCAGTGGTGATAACAATCACTACTGCACGTACCACTTTGGACTGGAAATCTGACCCCACCATGATGGCTACAATAATATTGCTATTAATAAAAAAAAAAAATGAGAACTCTGTGTGTTAAAATCATTGAAATGAATTTCCATGACAGTTTTATAGTTAGTTTAAAAAAAAAAAAAAAAAAAGATAAAAACCTCTCTGTATGCAACTAAAACATCTGAAATGCAAATCAAATACCCTCAATCCTCAGACTTTAGCTTGATAAAATTCTATATGTTTGTTTTCATTCATCTTTGACAATTATAATTAAAACTGATTTATTAAGATCGCACATACAAAAATTATAAAGACTATTATTAATGTTAATAATATTAATGTTCACACAATGATTCACAATCAAAAAAGAATTACAGATATAAAGAAATTGCAGCATCAACATGTTTTCAAAATGTGACCAAAAAATATCCAGCAATTTTGTTTATACAATTGTGTTTAAATTATCATGAGATCAATCAGTTCAAAAGAATCAGTTTTCTGTCACAACTAGACAAGGCTCCACAGGAGCTGGCAGAGGCCCAAATACGTGAAAAAAACAACAACATACACACAAAAAACAAGCAGGCAAAGTTTCAGCTTTCTATCCCATAATAAAGAACAGATAGTGTGATTACATAGAAAAAGAACAAGAAATGATGGCTAGGCCAAGTGTCTCACCATTAGACACAAAGGAATTTAATAAAACTACAGCAATTTGATAATTTTTACTTCAACTCATTTTATTTCTTTCGCAGAAACTTGAATGAAATAGCTTTTTAAAAATTTCTTTTATCAAAGCCAGCGCAATCTTTATTTTCATTTCACACCTTTTTTTTTTTTTTACTTGAAGCAGTTTGGAATATCTATCCCTCAAAAAAATGAACCTGAAAGACTGGTATAAAAAACAGCTGCTGAAAAACAGCTAAATTTGCATAATAGCTGATAAACCTGAACTGAGTTGCATGGCATGATAAGGTGTATCACAGTAAGGTTACTAGCACATATTTATTTTTCAATCATTTCAGTAGATATCGGCATTCAATGCTAACAAATATGAATGTTCAATACTGATAAGAATTGTTTACAGGTTAAAAAACAAGACATTGTGGACAAAACAAAATATAATGGCAAAAAATATTATCTGGATATGGCAGTGTCTTTACCTCACAGGCATATAGACTGGTCAACTCCAAAGGTCGAGTGGTTGCCTGCAGCCAGATGCAATCATTCAAAAGTAAAAACTGATCCTGTTGCATTTTCTTGACAATGTCATGGGCTGGTGGTCTGTCATTCATTGATCGACTCCAGCATTTTGACATTAATTGCTCCAGACAGGGGAAATTGCACTCAATCTTGATACCCTGTAACAGGTAGAGCCTATTCTAAAGCAAAAAGTCTATGATAAATCTGTTCGTTATGCTGAATAAATATTGTTTACAAAATAAATATGTTTATAAAAGGGACAAAGCATTTATTGTATCAGCTTAACAACAGTCTGCATTGCAAGCACTTGCTGGAGTCATTCATTTGCCTAATCACACTGATCCAGTATTTTCAGTGCCTACTACACCGTAGTAAAGCTAAGAACAAAATAGATTTAAAACAACAGCAATAAATGCACACAAAAGAAGATATTGAGCCATCTTATCATATTGCAGTTTTTTCATCCTTATGCCATGAAAATACTTATGCCATACTGTTATGTGAAGACCTTACTGTAGGATCAATTTTATTATAATGTATACACTATCAACACAATGGATCTTATGATGTTTAATCAATATGTATGCACAGATAGAGCTGGTCATCTAACAAATATTACATTTTGTGCAGAGTGATCACTCAGTCCTTAGATAGTGCTGACAGCAGTAAACTTTGCATAATTCATCGCACTACCTGCTGGCCTTGACTAGAAATACCTGAATATGGGTAGGCGCTACATCACTGTGTGCCAATTTTGATACAAAGGCCACCTCAGACCGTTGCACTGGTGGGATTCCTGTCAAAGTCTCAACCATCACTATGCCAAATGAGTAGATATCAACCTCGAAAGGAAAGATGGAAAGGATAATACCAGTTTTACTATTATCAACCCACATGGCCAAAGTTTACACAAACATCCTGCAATTGCATGCAAACTTATTCTAACCATTATTAAATGAATGAAAAAAAAAATATGAGGTGAGTCATCATTAACTATTTTCTAAAACCACATCAACACAGTTTTGTGACTTTAATTAAAGACAGATTTTTGTTTTGATTCCCCCAGAAGAAATACCAATGAATTTTCCCTCCAATATCTCCTTTTTTCAAATTGGCTAAATCTATAATGCCAATCACTATTGATATCAAACTCTTACATTATAAACTTCATGTGAATAACCATTCTTCTTACCATTTCTGTATATGTTTGTTTGGACATCACCTCAGGAGCCATGTATCCTACTGTCCCAGAGAGACCTGTGAGGCCTTGCAGAGTCGCAAACTTGGATATCCCATAATCTGACAACTTCACATTGATATCAGCTTTCACATCCATTGACATGACTAGAATATTGTCTGGCTTCAGGTCACGATAGATAATATTGTTTTGGTGCAAGTACTTCAGTCCACAAGCAATCTAATGACCGAAAAATATTCTGAACTTTAATGGGGTAAGCTGGAATATCTTTTCTATGTATACTATAAATCTGTAACAAAACTCATAAAAGGCTTATGGACTTGAAAACTACTGAAAGTATCCATATGAAATTTGGCAAACAACATGGTTGCAAAAAGATCTGTGTTTCTACTTACATAAAGTTGAAAAAAGCTTACTATGTTTGATGATATCCTAAAAGGCGATAATAACTGAACAGTAAACTCGTGAGAGTGTTTGATCCGAACTCTATGGTTTTGATGCATTCAAAACACCAAACATATTTTTCTTGAGTAACATTCTATTTAATTATCCAAAACACCAACATCAAGGTGCGCATAAGTCACAGGGCAGTGTCAGTTTGGCCTATATCTTAAAAGATCTCCCACAAAGACCGTGGGTTCTCTTCTACTTGTAACAAAAAATCCTAACTGATGTTTAAAAATTACAACATATCCTTCTGGATACACTGCTACAGTTGTTTCTGTCCTAAAAGCTCGACACATTTCTTAGTTAGCAGTCATGAATTCAACTTTATTTCCATCACAGCTATTCTTTTCGTTAAAACACACTTTGGATTGAGCACAAAAGCAATTTTTTTTTAAATTTTGTTGTTAAATATTCAATAGTATATGACTTTTCTAAGCTACCATCAGTTTCAAGAGGTTGGATCCTTAGGTTCACAATTATTCGTTTTCTAGACAAAAGGGTCCTCACAACAACAGGAAAATTATTTTGAGAAAATGACTACCAAATGTTTGGGAATAGAGACAGATGTTAGATCTTTCTTGGTGCAAGCTTGCCATGGCCATTGCCCATCTCACAATAACAAGGAACACTGTCAATAGATAACAATGCTCTTAGTACTATGTTATATATAAGAAATCTAATTATGACACATGCAAAGTAAGACCATACGATTCAGTGGATTATTGACTTCAAACCCATCAACTTGTTTTTCAATATACATAACATTCAGTCTAAACTTTCCTAAATGTGGAGTGTTACGCCATTTGGCACAAGATAATAATCTGCAAACTGCCATGTTTTTCTTTGTCTGCAACATTTGACCACACTTACATCTTGTCATTTTTTCAAAACACTCTTTTCTGATGAAGTATAAATCTCAATTAATATTTTACTGTTCTTTGAAACCTTCTAATAAGTACATATACCTATACAGTAATATTTTTGTTGTCTATCTGTAATTATTTAAACAAATTTCATGTTACTTATTTTGAAAATGTACTTACTTGGTAAAGTATTTTAAATGTAAGATATTTATCAAAAAGCATCTGTGAAATGGTGGTGTCAGAATCAGGGCAAGACGGCTTTGGAAGTAAGATTCCTTTGTGTTTAATCCTCTCTTCCAGATTTTTCCGCAGACTTCCTAGAGGAGCTAGTTCCATGACTAACAATAACTGTGGCCGTACACAAACGCCAATGAACTTCACAATGCAGCTATGGTTCAACTTGCTGATAATTCCAACCTCACGTCGAACCTCAGAAAAGGCACTGCTAATCTGTTGCATAGAAGTTGTTATTGATAACGATATGAAAAACAAAATAATTGGGAATAGGAAAACAAAGCCATTACATAAACAAACTTTTTCAAAATCCACAGATCAAGTCTCATAGAAATGAGTGTTGCTCCTTTGTCTGCTTATGAGTAACCAAAATGTAAGCAGTAAATTCTGAGAAATGATAAACAGTAAAGCTGTTGGCATTTGCCTTCAGGATTTGGCTACATAAAATCATTTTTTTCGGACTACCATTCTGCAGTCTTTTCAAATGATTAATTGCTGATTTGTCATGTCGGACCACATATATGTATGTTGTTTCTAGATTAAAGCTTTTTAAATGTTGAAATGATATCTAAAAGCCAGGGTTAAATTGCAATTTTACATTCTTCTCCTCTTCAAGATATGTGGATACTTGAACAGATCACAAGGCATTTATATTCTAAATCCCTTTCAATGATTTTGATTGTCTCATACCTTAGCATGTTCAGTTTCCTGCTCATCCTGTGCAGCACGAGAAAGCTCATTATGGGCATGAAGATTGCACATATTTGGGTACAAATTGTTCGAGCTATCTGAAAATGGGCGGAGGGGTCGTTTATGGAATACTTTAATGGCAACATCTGTCCCTTTGTAACTTCCCTTTGGAAAAAAAGAAACAAATTAAAAATGGCAGATGTTAAAACGTTATATATCTTCTAATTATATCATATGCCTCAAATGCTCAATTTTATGAATTAGTTGTACATCATTTAACAGAGACAGTGCCAATCTGAAAACAAAAGAAAATTAAACAACATATTCCATACAAAAATTTTTAAAAAGACACAAAATTTCATTCTCTGGTTCTTTTCTTCCCCTGTCACTTTATCTCCAAATTCTCCAAACACCACATAAAATCATTTACTTGAAAACTTCTTTTGAGAATGTTTCAGCTAATTATTTTCAAAGAGAAGAGATCACCAACATGAATAAAGAATTTCTAACCAATAAAAAATGACAGACATATATGGAAACATCAAATACATACTTGTGTATTGTCTGGAAATTCATCTATTTCTGTTTCAGTCAAAGTCAAATTAATTATATAGCTGTCATAACACAATATAAAAGGTATTGCACTAACTGGATCATTTCTGCCACTTCTCATTCTTATATTCTCTCTATCTTCACAAGCCAGCAGAGATGTACTTTCACAGTAACAATGTGTGTTAACATGACAATGTTGGCAATGCCTCAAAAACAAGAAACTAATTAGAATTCACATCCATATAAATGCACATACAGAAAGGGTTGAGTAACAAAGCAGCATGAGAAATTGCTGTAGGTAATTCAAAAAGTCCTATAGTTATATTCAAACTGAAAAACAGACTTATGCCCAAATACTTTACTATTTGAGCCATTTAAATATTTTTCTCTCACAAACTGATTCAACAATTTTTCTTACTCACTTCATATCCAAGAAACAGTGTCAAAAGTTATCAATTTTTGTTTTACATTCTCTTCACTATCCCTTGCCACCTTTGTGTGAGTAGGCTAAAAAACATACATTTTTTTTCTTTTAGATTCTTCAAGTTTGACTGGCAGTTTACATGATAACTGTTCAATTCTTTTTCATAATTTTGTCAATATCTGAGCACAAAAAGCTAGGTCAGTAATTTAAACAATCTAAGCTTGCTCTTCATTCATAAGTAAATATATACCAAGGATGAGCATAGTAATTCTTCTGTAAAAGTTTTTTTTTTTTTTACATAAATGACTACTTCATAAATTAAATGTGATTTCATCATAATCACCATTCATGATACAGGCCATGAACAAATGACCTCCACTCGACGCTCCTCCTCCCCTGCCCGTTAACCCAACCATCCCTCCCCACAGTTCACTCTCTTCCCTATTCCGTAAAGGAGAGGGGGAAGGAGGCGGAGGGAAGGGGGAGGAGGGGAGGGGGGAGGAGGGAGAGGAGAAGGTGGAGGGGGGGGGAGGGGAGGGGGAGGGCAGAGGGAGGAAGAGGGGAAGAGATGGGATCTTGAGAGTGAATTTTTGAATGCTTAAATTAGGGACTTTTTAGGCTTCAAATTTTGATTCAGTATGTTCAAATTAGAGGAAAAGTGTGGATTTTTTTTTGTTTTGTGTTGTATCCAGTTGCCATGCAAATGCTGCCATACTGATTTTGTGAGTTGAAAATTAGCTTATTTCAAAAGCGTAAGATCCCTAAAGTACTGAATGTAATCATTTGAAATATGTAAAAGATAATTATGCATTTGTTTTTTCCTTTATTCTCATGCAATATCCATCATAAATTTTTAGAAAATGTATGTTGACAGATGTGTATATTTTAAAATTTCCATTAAATATTGAATTTGCTTTAAAAAATGTTGATAAAATTAAGAGAAACAGATGCATATTATTGAAACACATGCTGTGGGAAATATATATATTAAAAAATTGGTTCAGAAACAAAAAGACCTTCAGGGAAAAAAGCGAAAAAACGTACTTTGAGAAAATCATAACTGAATGTTCATAACGTTTTTATGCCATCTCCTAGGGGCATGAAGCAGATGTTTCTGACCCAACCGTTATTTTTCTCATATTACAAGAGATCAAAGTTTCTAAAAATAGCAAAAACCCGAAAAAAAATTTTTACCGCAAAAGCTCATTTTAAGGGTTCACAGCCCTATCACTCCTCCCTCCCTCTCTTCCACCCTTAAGCAACAGCTCATGAAAAGATACCCATCTTTTTAGTTTAGTGATGTCTGAATCATATAGTGATATTGCTTTCACAATTAAAGTCAACAGTTCTTAACTCTTGTAAACCCTAAGTTTTTTTCACCTTTCAGACTGAATTTCTGAACTCAAGGTGCTAATATCCATTTCAAATATGGAATTCAAACACTGGGCAAATAATAAAAGCCAATCAAACTGTATATCAAAAGAAAGGAAATTAAATATGGATTGTGAAAAAAATAGTGAAAAGGTGTTACAAACAATTTTTCAAGTTTTATTATGCTACGTTCTGTAATATGTCTTTCAACCTCCTAGTGGAGGTTATCTCAATGGGTTTTTGCTTAAAAAAAAAAAAAAGAACAAAAATCATGTTTTTCCTTTAAAAAAAAAAAAATTCCTGTGAAAGAAAAAAGTTTTGGTCACTCGTGGGTCCCTTGCTATTGTTGTTTTGGTATGTCAAGTCCCTGGCATCCATATCTCCTACTCTATTTTTCCCTATTCTATCTATGCAGGGATGAGCCCTTAGGCCTTTATTTCTTATTTCCCTGGTATTCTTAATTTTACAACATTTATTTTTTACGATATTTATTTAGACAGTTATAATATTTATTTGGACGATATTTATTTTACATACATTATGTACATATTGGGAAATCCCTAGGTCACAATGGTTGTGGGGTTCTGTCTATCACCTCGCATATCTCGATCGGCAGAGGACAACGAAAGACTACTTAGCTTCATCTGCACCCCCAAATATCGAGCAATAACATGATGTATTTTACGGATCCGCATCTCTGATTGGGGGGGAACAGGTCAGACTACTCGGCTTCGCCAGTGTTCCCAAATCAACTGAAGGAAGATACTGCAATCTCATCCCCCCCCCCCCCCCACCAGATTCCCATGTTGGCAGAGTCTAGAATCTCTGTCCAGAAGAGCACAGGGACCACTCCGTTTCATATGCATTTGTCCATCTGGAGACCCCTGGAAATTTATAGAGTTCTTTCAATGTTCTTTTCTTTTCTACTCCCTCCTTCCTCCCACTACTTGTCTGTCTTTGTTGGTGCAGGTATTTTACTGCCAGCATGAATTTCCTCCTATTCTACCTCCTTCCCTTTCCCTCCCTTTCATTATGCCCTCTTCCAAATTATTAGTTTATTTCATCCCCTCCCTTTACCCTTTCCCCTTTTTGGATTTCCCTTTGTTTACTTTAGTTGGGCTATTTCCGATCTAGCATCCCCAATGCTTTAGCAAGGGCTATTTTATCCTATTTTTATTTTTGTTTATTTATATTGGCATCTTTGCTAAAGTTTTTTTTAATATCTGTTTGTTTTTCTCCCGCTTTTATTTTAAAGATGTTATGCAGGGTGTGGTCTTCTCCCCTGTTTGTCATTAGTTTTAACAGGTCTTCTCTTTTGTTTTATATTTGGGACATTCTAGTATTATGAGGACCATCGTATTTGTTCTTCCGCATGTATTACATTCAATTTTATCTGGTGGTAGTTTAAGGCCAAGGTCGGCAGTGAAAATCGATGCTAGGAGCCAAAATTGTCGATTGTGAGTTTTAGCGATATTTTTATTCTTTGACCTCTTCTTGAAAGTATGAAGTGTGTCTCTGGGTCAAAAGTTGATTTT
>JBCEWB010695146.1:0-17215 GCA_039654565.1 Peronia peronii | reverse complement strand
AATTTTAGGTCTTCAAAATCAACTTTTGACCCAGAGACGCACTTCATACTTTCAAGAAGAGGTCAAAGAATGAAAATGTCGCTAAAACTCAAAATCGACAATTTTGAGCCCTAGCATCAATTTTCACTGCCGACCTTGGCCTTAAAAAAACAAGGATTTTCAATTTACATACTAACAGACTGTCAGTGCAAAACTGAGCTTACCCCTGAATTTAGTCGGCTAGCATACAAAATAACACATATGACTCTCATTTCACCCTATGAAAACCTAATCACTTAAAAAAGCAAAACTGAATGCTTTGCCTTTGTTACACTGAAAAACAATACAAGAATATCTAATCAATATTAATGTCAGTATGAATAATACTGACTGATAATGCACTTAATACAGAACCACTAGACTAGATCCAGATCTCAAGCGGTCTAGTAGAGTAGTGCCTAGTAATAGAACAAATCTAGTAGATGTAGAAGCACCAAACCTTTTAAATGATGACACAGCAGTACTGAGATTTTCTAGACGGCTAATCTAGAAAGAAGATCCAAAGTTAGATTTAGATCTAGATCTACTAGAAGGCCTCAAATACTGTCCCCTCAAATACTGTCGAAGGACCAGAACTTGCCCCACAGAGAACAATCAGGAGAAGCGCTTTTAAAAACATTTTTTTTTCTCAGAACACTCTAAAGTGTAATTATTACTAATATTTCTAATATCCACCAATCTTCCACTCATTTCTATCTGCTAGGTAGGCTACAAGATGAGATTCAAAATGTGTTCTGAGTGCAAATTGGAAGTGGATCTTTTTGGGCCTATCTGCCAGGCTTACATTTCTCTCCAATGGCAAAGGAGTAGATCTAATGTAATATCATGTGGCACTTCAGAGCCTTTTTCCCCTGGGCCTGGGCCAACATAAATCCAATCTGGCATTATATGCACAAAACTCTGCACGGTGGATTGTCTCCGATTAGGTTCTGTACTGGATTATTTGTGAGCAGAGATAAATTACTCTAAATTTACCAGTCCACTGAAGATTTCAATAACCGTGCCAGCTTTGACGCTGGCAACCTGACATTGGAACCACAGATCACCACAAACTTCGGATTTTCACAGATCCACGGAACTCTGACAGCTCTGCATTAAGAAGAATCCGAGGCTAAGATCTGTTTAGCAGTATCCAATCAAAGAATTTATGCACACAGCAGTTATTTATATATACTGTCAAATGCATAGTATTTCTAAATAATGTAAAATCCAAGAAATATGTACAGAAAATTCAGTTACTATTTATAGTTAATTCCTTGGTCTGTTCGAAAGTTTGATGAAAGTAAACGTCACAGAATATTCTGGTCTAGATTCTATATATCATGTACATGTATGGTCTATCAATATAAAACATGATAGTGAAAGTATGGTGTGAAAACCAGATGGAATTTATGGTGACATTCAGCATGATCAGAATCACTTATTATAGCAATCTAATGATATGGCATAATATTAATCATATCTTTGTTCCTTCCACATTTCTGTGTCCTCCATCCCCCTGGCTCCTGCCTAACAGTATAAAATGTTTCTTCAAATTGTATGGGTTTGATGTGATGGTAAGAAGAGTGGGGTTGGGTAGGAGATGAGAAATCTGTGCTAGTTCTCAATTCTGTGTGACATCAAACTTGCCACACACTGTAAGGTTCCATTAACGAGCCGATTACATAGGCTAAGGCTGTACAAAATCCCCCCTCCCCCCTGCTCTTCATCATATGGAGTGAAAAAATCTAGAGAAGGGGCTGGGTAATACCAGAGGCCCAGTCAATGCTCACAGTTCTAGACAGGTAGATCTAGACTAGATAAGATCTAGATCTAGAATCTAGATGCGGGTGAGATCATCACAAGCCACTCGACGAAATGAGGTCACCGGCCATAACATTCCTCAAACACCCATTGCTCTAGCTTAAAAATTGTGTCACATGCGTAATTTCGACAAGAGTGCTGCAAAACTCCATTTGATTGTGACAACGAATGTAACGGCCCGATCAAAAATGTAGATCTTGGATACGTTCCAGCTATCTCACCAAGGAACAAGTACAAAAAGTTTGTAGTTTTGCTAATCTGGTGTGTTTCTTTGTTGTTATTACTATTTAATTTATGAGAAACCCATAAGCACTTTTCCGGGTGCCTGGGATTTCACTTGAAATCTGGGAAAATCCCCGTTTTTCCGAGAGAGCTGGCAACCCTGGCTGAACTATCGTACTTCTGGCTTTTGAGTCCATCGTACAAGATTTGTACTGCATTAAAAAAAAAATCTATTATTATTTTTTTTTTTAAATCAGGCGACGGACCACCAAACAAAGTTAGCCATGATCAAAAAGTCAGATTTCCAACTAAAGTCGAAGTTTGACATCCCTGAATAGTGTTAGTGTCTGAAGCTGAAATATCCCTACTGAGGCTGTCAAAGAAGCTGCTGGAGTGTAAAACTCTGCTCTTCCACCAAAATGGGAAGTTTGACATGCCTGAGCACAGCTAGTGAACTCTTCAATATAAATTCACAAAAATACAATGTAAGTAGAGAAGTCAAGTATTTTCCACATTGCTTTTCATTTATCCACCAATCAATAATTACAAACAACAACAATAACAAAAGACACCCTCCCAAAAGAATTTGAAGGTGCAGTCTAATATTACCTGATGCATCAGATTTCAAAATCATTTCAACAGATTCTTTTGAATGAAGCAGTATAACTTGCTGCAAATTGTATACGAGTATGTTATGTGTAGGCTGTAACTTACATCTGAGCAAGATAAGCTCTCCCCTGGTTCCTCCTCTTCCCATTCATCATCACTGTCCACTTCATAATCAAACATGCACTGAAAGATGTACAAAAAAAAAAAAAAAAAAAGAAATCAAGACATACATAAATAAATAAAACAGGAATATATACCACAGATGCCATTTCAAGAGTTCTAAAAAGAAACATATCCTAAAAAAAAAGAAACAACTGAATTTGAGCTACTTTTTTTTTTTTTATAAAAACGATAATTTTTGGCACACATCGCCAAATGCAGATATTCTTCAAATAGCAGAGGATGGTATCTCTGTATGCAACATACTGAATCTTTATAGTAGCCCCTGTCCTAAAACCTTAATGTCATTCAAAGGCACGTAGACGTATATAAGAGTCTGTTCAACTGTCAAATATTGACAGTGTGACAACAAAAAATTCAAAGCACTGAGAAACATTCTCACAATAGGCCTAAAAATATCCTCAGCCAAGTTCTTTTGTTTTTTAAAAATACTCTTATATGGAATGACTTCAATTCAGTATCAATGATTGCAAACAAGAGATAAAACTGACATTTTACATAATAATAATATGCTTATCTTTTAAACACAAATTTCACATTCATTCACATTTGCTTAAAGATATATATATCTTCTTCAGTAATAAAAAGATTCAACAGTAATCATATTTCCACTGACATACGAACATTGGTTTAAAAACAATAGCTTTTCTACAATTTTTTTTAAAAAAGGAATAAAAAAAAATTTCAAAAATTAGTCATGGCACTAAACTGCATGCAAACCTCATCTTTTTTCCAAGGATTTCTTGCTGTTAGGTTAGGGTGTTTCTGCCAAGTGCCATAATATGGTGGTCTGTAATCTGTGTGGAACTGGAGAAGCTTCACCTTGTGGAAAACTTTCTTCAAAGCTTCAGAGTCATGAACAATTTCCACATCTTCTGGTGGCTGAGGATTTCTGAAATAATTGCATTGAAACTGATCAAATGAGATTGTGTGGTAAATGATGACAAACATTCAACTTCTAAAATACGAATATAAACAGGATGCTGAAGATGAATCTAAACAAATAACCTCACTTCTCCTTTCATCTGCTGCTATGCACATGAAAACCAATAACCTACATCTCTGCCAATTTAGCCAACCAATATGCAAACTGCTGAAAGTTTTAGAAATCAAAAAATACTTTGACTTCCAGAATGCTTCCGAAAATGTGTGATTATGCAACTAGTCAATGGGTACTGTTACAATGTAACTGGCAACAACTTGTCCATGGTTATTTAACAAGGAAGAATAAAATATTTCCATCTCTCTCTAACTTACTGAACTATTCTCAACATAAATTGTTACACGTCCACACAAGAACTTGGACTGAAAATTCAGCTGATAACTGTGACTTATGATTTATTACTACAAGAGGTGCCAACCTTCAAAAACACAAATCAGTAGTTTTATCAGTAGTCTAGCTCAATTTTCAGTAGTCATCCATTTCACCTGAAACAAGGCACTAATATATAGAAAAATGCTTTTGAGAATGAGGCTGGGCAGCCTACATGCTGACATTCTCTTTAAAACACCATTATTATTAATGTAAATAATGGAAATTGTCGTCCATGAGCCAGGTTCACAAATCATGATCTGGGTAAATTTTTCAGGAGACAAAAAACATTAAATCTACCCCTTTTGCGAATACTGAACTTGTAATATGATAAATATACGTATAAACGCACTTTTATATAGGATAGTAATTATTTTGTGCCCACGGCAAATGAGTCAGAAGTCGTGCCAGGTGATTTTGAGTTACAGTTGTTTTTATCGTTTTTTACTATTTTCCGACTAATATCAAAATTTTTCTTTTTTTTCAGGTTAAGAAAGGTTAAATTGTCATTTTGTGAAAACAAACAAAAATCTAGTATCTTAGTCGGAAAGTAGTTAAAGACGACTGAAAATAGCCGTGGATCTCTATTTCCCCATGCAACTTCCAACTCATTTGCCCTGGTCGCAAGAGAATTAAAGGGATGGCTGTAATTTTTTTTTTTTTTTAAAGAGAAAGTAATGTTACGCGATATACGAATTTACAATGAGTGGTGTAACTCAACTTACGCAAACTTGGTTTACGTGACAACACTTGTTACATGTTTTTGGCCCTTGTAAGTGTCACTTTTGTATTCTTCAGTCAACAAAAAAAAATACAGAAAGTTTCTCCAAATAAAAGTATTATTTTTTTATAAGTAAAATTTTATCCCAACAATGAAACAAGAGCAAAAGTATAAGATAAGAAATGCAATGAGCTCTCTTCTGAAACAATGCTTACATTAAACGATTAGAAGCCTGATTCTTAATGTTTAAGTACTGCAGTACCTTTGCAGATCAGCGCACCTTTCCAATGGAATTTTGCGCATTTAAAAAGTACTGGGTACCTGCACTTAAAAAGTACTATGTACAATAAAAAGCTCATTTGCGATAAATAAAATCAAAACATTCCAACATTCGATGCTCGCAACAAGATGGCACTATGAAAATTTTGTCACGGATATCCTTCACACAATAAATTTTGATTATGACCATGAATTTATATGAAAAACATGATTTTTTATCAGCATCAGGTCATGAACATCAGAATTGCATACTGACTGTAACTGGTAAACTGCACCTTACTGAACAGATTCATTTTTCCTTGCTGAAATTATAGTCATCTACACTTAGTGTTCAGTAATGTCGAAAGTTGATGGAAGAAGGACAACAACATCCATATAAAGATTTAGTACTTATGTAATGATAATGTTTGAGCAAAAGGCTGTTACTGATATATCGTTCTATAAAGTTCACTCTTGATGGCCAATAGATGCCTAGATTTGAAAAATTACAAAGGCCAAGGCATTTTCTTCAACCTAAAGAGTGCAAAATAATAGCAGATTACAATGAGGTCTTAAATTCATCATTGTAGCTTTCAAAATAAGGAAATCACTTTGGGTCTCAGACTTCAGAAATTACATGACAAAACAAAACAGCTCTTGATGATAGGGAAAATCATATAATCAGTCATTCAAACTACCATTTTCATTCAGAAGTGTGCAAAATTCCTACAAAGAATCATAAAATGAGGAGCTTGAGTGCGACAAAAATGGCATGAGACTCTTCAGGTTGCTGATTTTGCAGATTCCAGTTTCCATGGCTTTGTTCTGGCTTGTATTGATGCAACTGGCTGCAGAGATGACCTATGAAGAAAGCTCATAAAGTTTGGCACCAAAGCTGACTTTGGTTTGAATAGCTCTTTTGACGTAACGGATGACTCTGACATTCACAACATATGGGTCCCCAACAATTCTTTCTTGGCCATGCTTTGCGGCCTCCATGTTCGTTGAAGAGAGACAAATCTGCATGAATATATCAGACAGGCTTGGAGTACCGACACAATAATACGATTCAGACAAAATCTGCAGTTGCTACAGCCTGCACACGACTGTACATGCTGTCAGCTTGTTGGTGTGCGTGTGTCCTTTTTTGTGTAGATTTTTGCTGGATCTCTTTTGTATTAAACATTTCAAGTGCTTCCAGTTGTTCCGGTAGCCACAATGCAGCATCAATTCAGATAGTTACAACAGTCACATCAGACAATATTTGCTGTTGTGACAAAAGTGCGTAGAAAGTGGTTTAAGCAGTTTATAAATGTTTGAGACAAGAGGTCAATGTGAAGATAGTCAAATTTCCAACTGAAGCCGGAAGTTTGACATCACTGGTATGTGACTACAAAATCTCAGTAAAAAAACCACTGTAGCGTAAGCGTGGGTTGATTTCCCTAAAACATACACCAAAAGAAAGCATGACTTCCCATGTTTCCATTTTTAGGATTACATTTGGCCGTGCACACGAAAGCATAAATGTGAAGTGGGCCATCGGGGGTGGGGATGTGTGCCTGGCGAGTATACTGACCACAGGGTTGCCAACCCCATGATGGTTGAAACAGGGAATTCTCTTTAAAAAAAAACAGGGATTTTCGACCTAAAACAGTCTTTACATACAAAGAAGAATCCAATGCTAAAACTAGTTTGCAGTATCCTATCAAAGAATTTATGCACACAGCAGTTATTTACACATATTGTCAAATGCATAGTACGGTACTTCGAAATAATGTAAAATCCTGGAAATATGTACAGAAAAATTCAGCCACTATTTACAATTAATTCCTTGGTCTACTGGTAGTTTGATGAAAGTAAATGCAACAGAATATTCTGGTCTAGATCTAGATCTATATATATCATGTACATGTATGGTAGACCTATATCAAGATAAAATATGACAGTGAAAGTACGACGTAAAAACCAGAGTGGAATTTGAGGTGAAATCCAGCATGATCGGGATCAATAATTTAATTTATACAATTACTATGGCAATCTAGGACACGGCATAATACTAACCTCATCTCTACTCCTTCCACATTTCTATACCCCTTTCCCTGCCTAAAATACAAGGTTTCTTCATAATGATGTTTTGATGTGATGCTAAGGAGAGCGGGGTTGGAAAGGAGACGAGAAATCTGTGCTAGTTTTCGTCTCTGTGTGACATCAAACTTGCCGCATGTCGGTCGGCTTTTGTCCTTTGAAGTCGGGAACCTACTAGCCAGGCAGATACTGGGTCAATTACATAGGCTAAGACTGCATAAAATCCCCCCCTCCTCCCCTGTTTTTCTCTATATGGAGTGGGAAAATCTGGAGAGGGGGCTGGGCAATACCACAAGCCCAGTCAATGCTCATGGCACTGGACAGACAGATCCAAGACGAGACACTCGAAGCCACAGTGACCATCACTAGCCACTCGACGAAATGAGGTCATCGGCCCTAACATTACACGAACGCTCATTGTTCTGGCTTAGAAATCGTGTCATTTGCATAATCTCGGCAAGAGTAGATCTACTGCAAAACTCTGTTTGACTGTGATGGCAGCAAATGTAACGGCATGATAAAAACATGTAGATCTAGGCTATGTTCCGGATATCACACCCGCGACTAAGCAACAAAGTTTGTAGTTTTACTAATTCAGTGTTTTCCCTTGTTACTATTCTTATTATCATTTAATTTATGAGAAACCCAGGATTTTAAATACTTTTCCGGGTGACCGGGAATTCGTGAGAAATCCGGGAGAATCCCGGTTTTTCCGGGAGGGTTGGCAACCCTGTGACCGTGAGGTGTGACCGTTGACATTTGCCATCATTAAAATTTCATCTGGCAGTGACAAAAATAGTCTGAATCAGCCGTTTTCACATATTTTTACTTTTACAATCACTTTTTGCACTAGGCTGTCATGTAAGAAATCCATAGAATATCCGTGATAACTGTAGCAGAGTAGAAATTTCCGTAGAAACTACAGAAAATCCGCATCAGTTGGCAGCCCTGTATCACCCATTACTATACAGCTCACGACATAAATATCTACTCAGGGCAATAACTTAGGTCTGAAATATTTTGATCCATTCTCAAAAAAATAATTTAGCATATCTCTACAATAAAATGTTGAAAACAAACATATATTTCAACATACTTCCGTAAGACACGCCCAGTTCTATGGGGTTTTATTTCTCCATCCTTAAGCTGTCCCAGATATGTCTTGTGATGGTCCTGCAAGTCAAAAGGCAAAAGTGAGTATTCTATTATTGTGGTTGCACTATGCATTTATACATAAATTGATCTGTGAACACTACAGACAGGGTTGAAAAATCTTTTACCTGCTTATTACATGGTATATATTGTGAGTGAAAATAGGATTTTTTTTTTAATCTATAAGGAACCAAGATATTTACATAATTTGTCATTTTAAAAAAGAAAAATGCCTACATGGGGTTCACACAAAATTTGATCCAATGCTCGCCTCTTGTCGCCTGAGAGGGCATCACGTCTCACTGCGGGAGCCAAATGCATGTCTTTCTTAACTTCAAACGGAATGAACATTCCCCCTGTAGGCTTCGGAGTCTGCAATAACATGATAACACGAGATCAGTTTTTGTTTTAGTATCCACCGAGACATATTCATAACTATACAAATTCGGTAAAACTAAGGAGTGATCACTGAGACATAGTAAGAAAAAAAAAAAAAAAAGAAAGAGTAAACAAAGAAAAAAAAAGGTCTGAATGATAAGACCAAAAAAGTTGCAGAAATCAATAAACAGATTAGTATCTACTCTGCATGAAATGGTGAAATGCTAAATTGTCTATATTATGGGCAATATAACCACATATGATGAGATCAGCTCCAATACAAGATTCCCTCCCAATAATGCAAACCTCATTAAATAATCTTTTTATATGAAAGCTTTTTCTTTTTTTTTTTGTTCAAACTGTAAGAGCATTAGTTTGCAGACAATCAGTCTTTTTTTGTCTTCAAACAGTTCAATACAAAATGAAAAAAAGAATGCTTACCAACCACAGAAGTAATAAGAAGACAAAAATTCAATTCTAACAAAATGATGACGTTAGATAACCGTATGCACACATATGAGGATAACATTTTGTGAAATTCATGACAAAAATATAAAATATGAAATGCATACTGATGGTTTAGGTGGGGTATCCTTTGCCTTGATGAAAAAATTCTGAAAATGTTGTTTGGTCCGTTCTTCTTTCTTTTTCTGCAAATAAAAACACACGGGAGAAAAGTCACGATCTATTAAACACAATTGAGAAGAGAAAAGGAGTACAAAATCACTGAAAAGAAATTTTAAAAATGTAAGATTTATAGAATATTACTTCAAATTGTAACATGATGTACTGTTTCTATTCTGTTTCTGTTCTTAATGAAAATGTACAGAGTCCTAAATGAGAAAAATAATGACATACATGTATGTATCCATGAACTACAAAGACATCATGAATTCTCATGACAATGAACTCTGTCAAAAGAAACTGGCGATTCTGATAAAAAAAAGGTCGAGTATTTATAATCTTTCCTAAGAGTGGTAGATCAAATTTTCAAATTCCTGATGCGCCAATATTCCAAATGTTGACTTTACCTGTTTGGAAAGTTATATCTTTGTTTTGGTATTTTCTTTTTGAAAGTGTCAATAAAACAAAAGTCCTACTTACAAAAATTATCATCACAAAGCTTTCACTTGATTCTGCGATTCTTTGCACCCAGATCCAAACCTCACCTTTTCTTCTTCCTCTCGCAATTTTTCCTCCTCCTTCAGCCTCTTTTCTTCTTCCTTTTTGCGTTTTTCTTCTTGTTTGGCCCTGTGGTTCAACATGTCACATTTAGTTAATGGCATTAACATCCTCAGGGCATCACTGGTGACAGTGATCAAGGAGCAAAAATGTACAAAAAAAAATGGAACCAGAGGCTTCAGAAGAGGCAAAAGCTAATATATGGACACCAGAAATGTAAGTTTATGGAAGTTTGTGATTATTTCCTCACCTGATTTCAATAACTAATGAAAAACAAAACAGGAATGTCAAACTGTTGTCACAAACAAGTCGGAAAATTTTGCCCCTTCCCCCTGTATTGTTTTACCGATTACATAAGAGTAAGGCACTTAAAAAATCTAGGGTTTTCAAGCTAAAAATTTTAATTGTTTTGAGAGAAGTTTGTAAGTTTTCACAAGATTTTGGGATGGGACCAAAAAATTATACAACTAGTAGAAATTCCAAGAACTACAAAGATCCCACAGACAGTGCCATCATCATAATCATCAAGTGCAACTAGACTAGATTTATTTTCTAGGTCTAGATCGTGAACTGCTGCTCTCTTACACTAGTCTTTTATCTGTTGTTGTCAGTACTCTAAATGTGCTGATGTTCCACCAACAACTCTCACACGACCACTCGACTGCATGTTGTCAAGTGTGAGGAATAAAGCGCTACAAACTACGATCTCGATCTTCAAATGGCCACTGAACAACAGTCCTACTACTGTCAAGGATAACTTGTACTTCCAGTTTCACTATCGTCGTGTGGAATTTGTATCAGAAATTATTATAAAACCGCGACTGCCTTGAGTATTCAGTATAACGAAAGTCAGCCGCTGGTCGGCCAAAGGTAGGAAGGTCGGAGATGACTAAAAAGTCGGAATTCCAACTAAAGTCGGAAGTTTGACATCCCTGACAAAAATTTTAAACAGTAGAAGTCATTGCATCTTAACAGATGAGTGCTAAATTCCAGGGAAGTTGAATGAAATATGTGATAGCATGACATCTGTTGCAGTTAACCTTTATTTAGTAGCCAAACTGAAAATGAATGGCAATAACCAAGATAACCATTAAGTGATAAGCAACTTCTATCATTTGTTCCTTTCACATGACTATGCTCAGCAATTTTAAAATGGTCTCCTTCCAGTGTTGTCAAAATCACCCTACTCTTCCCCTTACATTCTCTTTCTTTTTTTTAAATAAAAGTTAATATAATGAGATTATTTTTTTTTGTAGTTACTGTCTTCTACAGCAAGATCGTTAGTTCATTTTTTTTTTTGTAAGCTTTTTTGCTCACCACAAGAATAGGATTTGTTTCTACTTTAATCTGATAAAATATTCAATATAAATTCACATTAAGCATGTCAAGTTTTTCAAAGACTCATATTGTAACAACTGTAATAATTACACAACGTTATCACCACATCACTCTGAAAACACTCACTCTAATTCTGCCTGCTTTTTCTTCCTTTCATCTTCCTTTTTCATTTTTTCTTCTTCCCGTTTCTTCCGTTCTTCTTCCTTGGCCTTCTCTTTCTCCAACCGTTCTCTTTCAAGTTTGTCCTTTTTCTCTTGTTTCTCCTTATCTTTGGCTTCCTGTGAAAGACACAAGAAACTGCTGCATTAGACTTTAGCATCAGTTGGCCTGAGTAAGTAACAGTATGCTATTAATGCTAAAGAGCAGGATGAACATGCAAAAGAAGAACAGAAGTGACCTTGTAAAACATGCTGATATAATACACTACAATATCCATCTATTATGCTATGATGTCCCCACATAGTCATTCTAGGAATCTTTCATGAACTACATCAACATAATATGGTGTGGAAAATATATTTATATAAATATGTCATGTTCAAAACAATTCAAAAGCTAGCACTGATGAAAAAAAAAGAAAAAAAGAAAAAAAAAGAAACCTGAAGTGGGGGGAACTGCAGAGGAAGATTATCACCCCCCCCCTCCCCCAATATGCTGGATATATTACAGCTATGATGTTCCTGTAGTAGTAATAGCAGTAAGGGATATTTTCATAAATTGCATCAGGATACATTCTAAATTGAGAGTTCATTATCCACTGAAACATGTACCTTTCTCTCCTGTTTGATGCGTAGTTTCTCTGCTTTTTCTTCCTCTTGTTTTCTTTTCCTTTCCAATCTCTCCTGTTCCTTGGCTTCCCTCTGTTTCAATTTCTCAGCCTTTAGGGCAGCTTTCTTGGCTGAGTTCTTTTCAGATGACTTTAACAATGATAAACACAAAAAACACATTAAAAGGAGATCTGTTTTACAGAAAAAAAAAGAAAGAAAATTCCTCTACATGGCATGGCACCAAAAATAAATAAAACCACATTTTTTAATAGCCAATGCTTAACCCTTCAGCTGCATGTCACATATACACAACAGGTAAAGATAAGCCCTACATGCAACGACCATATTTATTCGTAGGGGCTCCTCATTGTGCTGTGACATTTCTCACCATGTCACTTAAACTTGTGGTTTATCAGTCCGTTTTGTCAAATTATCATCATGATAAGCATGCACAGCTCAACGGACACTCTTTCAAAAAGGTGAAGGAAACTTTACCTAATACAACAGTGAGAAACTGAGAAATTCCATGCTCAATGATGAAATCCTCTTAAGGGGAGAGGTGGGTCCTGAAATCGAGATTTTGGCTGAAAATATCGAATTTCGGATTATTTTTTTTTCTTCAAGCTAAACCATTTTATTTCAAGATTTTACCGTTTATTTGGCCAAAGCTAGCCTATCTCATGTGTAGACTGAGCTTTTCCTACGATGGGGGTGTCTTAAATATCACTCAAATTTGCTTCTGACGGTCAATTTCAACATAAGCTATGAGGTCTTTACACTAAGTTTGAAAGTATTTCTCAGGAGAAAAAGCCAGGCAAGCTAAGGAAGCTGAAGAGGGAGGTCCAGTCTATCAAGCTGGAATGTTCTGAGGTAAAAGGAACACATTATGTCACAAGGAACTAGTTGAAAAACTTTGTCAAAACTTTAGCCACGATTATCTCGAAATCTACTTTTTGAGCACACTTTTCCCTAAGGCTTTTTTATTCACCAACAGATTTACTTGAAATTTGGCATGAATCTTCCTGCGCATGTGTAAAATAACAACAAGTATCAGATTTGCAATATTTTGTTTACTTTTAGAGAAAATATTATCAAAGAGCCAGAAAAATGAGAAAAAGTACCATCTTGCCACGAACAAATTTTAAAAATTTGTAGAAGAAAAACCATGGCAAATTTCGAAAAACTGATATTTAGCGCTATTGAGCTTAGGCTATGCAATGTATGCAAAATTTGAAATGATTTCAGTGAAAAACGCCGAAGCCCTAGGCTTTTCAAAATTAGCAATTTTGGGGGCCAGAAATCCAATATGGCAGCGGTTCCATGGCAACCAACCATCCAAATTATTTTTTTACACTTTCCCTCCTCTAATTTGGACATGCTGAATTTAAATTAAAATATGATGCTTAAAAAAGCCTAAATTGAGTACTTTACAAAATCACTCTCAGGACCGCCCCTCCCCTTAAAGAGAAGAGAAAAACGAAATCAAAATCCACATGGCCCACTGAAGCCCTCTCAAGTGATCCAAACTGACAAGCTCGGCAGCACATGCCATAGAGCATCATAGCCTTTCGCTGGATTGCAGTTCTAGAGTTAACATTGCAACTGTCATTACTCCTTAAAAAATTTACAATGCACAATTTACTGTTACAAACTTTAAAAATCTTTTACAAAATTAAGAGGAGTTATATCGAAACCTTGAAAGCTGACATGCAATGGGAACTCCATGAGAAATACTTTTTTTTGCTCTCAGGTCTGATCTTCTCATTTTTTCTTAACAAGCAACTCCACTTTCTCATACTTGGCTTCTTATCCAGCTTCAGTAAAAGAGAGAGAGAGAGAGAGAGAGAGAGAGAGAAAAAGGGAGAGAGAGAGAGAGAATGTGAGAGAGAGAGGTAAGTCTAGTGTTGTAATAAGCATCCAATATATATAAGCAGTCCTTGTTCTAGTTATAAAAAGTTCCGATATCAATAGGAAAAATAGTGGTCTCCGCCTAAGAACCCGGTCGTCGGGAGACAAAAAAAGCGGGCTCTTAGGTGGATGGGTTTTTAGGTGGATTGAAAGTTACGCAGCCCTTCTGGCCACGGAATCGAAAGAGATTGTCTTCACTACTAAGATTAGTTGATCGTTACCGTTTAAGATTTATATGCCAATAAGTTCAGCCTTCTTCCCTGTGTGTGTTATAATTAGATTTAGCAAGTCCTGATCTTTTTTAGCATATAATTACACCAATACTGCTCAGCGTTTAAATGTTGAGTGAGTTCTCACATAATGGTATCATTGTTGAAAACAATGTTGCTATGCTATCCTACGGATAATCGCACGAGTGATTCAGATGTTTACAGACTGATCAAAGCAGCAAAATGACTGACCAGTCAGCAGGCTAGACTTACCCCTCCTTATCCACAGAGCCAATCACAAGTGCTGTCCCACTGGTTGCCAAACAAAGAAATGGTTACAGGTTAGTCCACAATGTGGTCTGATTATACATCAATCATCACTTCCACTCCTTTGTCTACCTGTTCTCTCCACTGCTATCCCCATTTTACTACACATCTAGCACTGTGGGTTTCTTTCAAGTGCACAATATGATGTGAACTTACACCACAAGTACTTGCGTGTCTTGGCCCGACAATGGGTTCTTAGGTGGATTTTTATTGGGAGCGGGTTCTTAGAGGGGTAAATTATAGAGGAAAAATTTCATTTCACAGCAGAGGCGGGTTCTTATGCGAACCGGGCTCTTAGGCGGAGACCACTGTATCACTAAACAGTGACGGCAGGAAATCTTTTCTTACTCAACAAATG
Organism: Peronia peronii; assembly: GCA_039654565.1. Classification (NCBI taxonomy): domain Eukaryota; kingdom Metazoa; phylum Mollusca; class Gastropoda; order Systellommatophora; family Onchidiidae; genus Peronia; species Peronia peronii. The sequence continues at coordinate 2,367 of JBCEWB010695146.1, read as the reverse complement.
GTCAAAATGATCCATCAAAGATTGATTCTAAACAGCTATCAAAAATTGGCTGTTGCTACCATTCACATATTCTGAATTAATTTGTTGCAATTCAATAAACTACACATCTATGGTCATCTATATTTTTCACCCTTCAGTGTTGGTAAGATAAAAATTCCCTGTTAAAAAAAAAAAATTCTAAGTGCTATTGCAATCTTACCTTTATGACTTTCTTGTCACTACCATTCTGAGGAGTTTTTGGGGACCTTTTCTTTGATGGTGTGACTTTACTATCATCTGTCTTTGAAGTTTTGGGACTGCCTGAATCAGCACTGCAAGAACTTTGAGAGGACTTGTTCAAGTCTTTAGTGATGTTGGTGGTGTTATTTATTTCACAACCAAATTTCTCTGTCTCATCCAGCAAACTTATTGAAGACTGATGTCCTGTGTCATCCATCTCTGAGGACTGAAGTTCATCTGTTGTTTGATCCATTTCACTTTTTTCTTCATTGTCTATTTGAGCTCCAACATTTTTATCTTTAACTGTATCTTTATCAGCCATCTCGGACATTTTGCATTTAGTTTCTGAGCCTGTGAGAGCAGTTTCCTCGTCCTGTACATGTTTAGATTTAATGGTTTCCTTGACAATGTCATCTTTTTCACGTGATTCGTCTTGAACATTTTCTTCCTTGCATGCTTCATTTTCCTCTCCTGTTAGATCTATCCTCTCAAGGGGCACCTCATTTTCTTGTGACAGTTCCAGCATTTCATTTGTAGAGGAAATCTCTTGATGTCCGTCTTGAGGAAGTTTACGGACAAATCTTTCCAGAAGTGTTCCATTCTTCCCACACCCACTCTCTGCCTCGGAGCTGGAGCTAACTTCATGGTCATTTTCCTCGGAACGCCTACTGCCTACGGTCAATATCTTGCCAGTTTTAGCAGCCTTAGCACAATCTGCATTATCCACAGCCAGCTGAGTGAGCGGCTTCGCCAACTTTATGCTCTTATTGGGTGATTCTATTCCACTTGTGCCGGAGCTTCTTCGCTTCCTCCCTTTTATCTGCGGTGAAGTTTTTGGAGAAGTATTTGTATGCGGCACTCTTTTCAAAAATGGTAGTTTACCTGCAATTAAAAAATATATTGACAAAAGTAAGATAGACGATCGGTGATGAAAAAAAAACAACAAAAAAAAAAGACTAAACAGATGACATGTTCAACAGATCTAGTTATTTGACAACTGACTGTGATTTGAGTGCAGGCATCAAATTCCTCTTATAAAGGAGAAATGAAAAATAACTGCTGTCCTGCTGATAACTCACAGATGTAATTACACAATCATTTGTGCAGCAAGCATCCTCTAATTCTAGATAAGACTTGGCGATGAACAATATGTTGCAGGATGAAACTTTTATATCAGTTTACATGCTCAGCAAGTGGTAATCTTTAGATCTCAATCGACAGATCTTGTTCCGTGATAAAATTTCTGGCTCCATATTCACTGCTTTTCATCTGCTGTAGAGACAGATAGATCTATCAAAGTGGCTATATGAACCTGGGTCTGGATATATTTTTTTTTTAACTATACGGACAGGGAGCTATTTTTAGAAATGCCCCCATGGTAAGCACCCAGTCACAGTCAACTATCTCTAATGGAATTTGAAGCAAAGTCTAAAGAATTTTGTGAACAAGAAAATACTTTTTTTTGTTAGGATTTGTGTTTAAGATTAGGTCAGAGTCCTCAGTTTCCTCTGCCTGGTGTGTTTTCATATTAACTTTTTTTTTGTGATTGAGTATGCGTGGCTTCTCTTGTTTGTTAGAGTTGCTGCACAAAGAGTCAGTTTTCCAATAAAGTTTAGGAAGCAATTTCGAATTCATCAAGAATCTTCTCTGTATAATTCAAGTAAATTTTCAACAATAACACCATAGACAAGGCCCAAAAACATTAGATCTAGATCTTTCATCCTTACAATGGTTCCGGATCTAACCCGTTCACAGATCCTCCTCTGAAAATTCTACGTTTATTCCTATATTTCTGTTGATGATTGGTCTGTTTTCTCTCACTGTGCTTAATGTAGTAAGAACTGGTCCCTCTAGGATACTTGGTAAACCTGTGACATTTGCTAAACAGACCTGAGTTCAGCTAACGATGTAACACTAGGCAGACTGAAGTCTGAATAGCAACAGCCTAGATCTAGCCTATCTCAACCATGTCGACAGTACAAGTTTTCTGGTCCTTTTTCTGGCTTCAAACTTCTGTGCCGCCACCCCCCCCCCCCCCCCCCAGGATTTCCGGAGTAGTTACCGACCCACTACATGTGGAGTCCAGTTGTGGCAGAGGCTTGCGAGAGGGGGGATCACCTATGAACCCTCTCGCTGCACACAACCAAT
>JBCEWB010695035.1:0-17215 GCA_039654565.1 Peronia peronii | reverse complement strand
CGATGCAGGACCCGCGAGTCGATCCCGGCCCGTTTTCTCCGTGAGCAGACGCCATACCACAGAGCCACTGCGTCCCTTATCCAGGAGTAGGAAAGAACATAACAGCCCATATATCGGGGGTGGATCTTATGAGATGTAAGGTTGCGCAATACAATCATGTCATGCAGTCAGTGTTATCCAGACTGGCGCCTGCTGTCTTTGTCCGGAACATAGCATGGGAAGGGGAGGGAGGGGGGGGGAATGGAAACTCTTTGGTGTTACCTAACTGGTTGGGGTCTGTTCCTCCTTTCCCCCGCCCTCCCCCGCCCCGCCCATTGGTACGGATTTGACAAGTTGAAGTCAGTAAAAAGAAAACTCTTCAGTATTCAAGTCGGACAATCCTGAGGCGCTGCCAGAGAGAGGCAGACATGATAAATTGGCACATGTGTATTGTGTGCGTATTTGTGTGTGTGGGTGTGTGTGTGTTTTGCATGCAGATCTCGTCTTTCAATCCTGAGAGAGTAGGATGGATTATCTCGGCTGTAAGTGCCAGCCCTGCTTTTGGTGATAAGAATTTTTTGTGGGTAGATATGAGGAATTTGGACATTTTGTCCGGACGGTGGCGTGTCCGCCTACTCTTCATCTGATATTTTTAACAGGCAAGGTAAGGGTTCTTTAACGTACCGACGGGGCTTCCAAAATGTATTTCGCCATTCTCCGGGAAAAGGCTAAACGTTGGAAATCCCTACCCAAGAGGTCAGGGCATCGTTGAATCTCTGCAAAAATGTAGGTTTCGATGTTCGTATTTGTCCCACCCCTCAGTGCCAGGATCAGTGAGTCGAATCCGCAACCTACGACGTGAGTTTTCATAACGGAGCAGACGAAAAAACCATACCCACCCCTCCCCATTCCTTTACTTACGTTCTCTTTTATGCCCTTCAATCTCCTGGGATGTTTATTTCGTTCCTCTACTTCTCGTCGTTTGTTGACTTTTTAATTTCCCATCTCCCTCATTTCGAATAACGGATACGAATAGTTTATTTGTCCATACGGAAATCTATTTTGACCAGTGCAGAAAACAATTGAAACAAAAAATATATGAAGAATACACAGCACAGAGATACATTAACAAAACCCTTATGCGTTCATTCTTGCGTTGTAGTTCTTTCCTTTTTTTCTTTAATCTTGTGCCGATTGTATGTGAGATTCTCGTCAACTGGATGCAACAAAAATTCTGATTAAGACGTGAGACTTGTCTTTCACTCTCTTTCTTTCTTTTTTCTTTCTTTCTTTCTTTCTTTCTTTCTTTCTTTCTTTCTTTCTTTCTTTCTTTGCTCCCATACTCCCAGGGTAGAAGGGGGGAACGATTTGGGAATTCTGTCACCTGAGATAGAAATGAAAACTGAATCTCATTTGACGACGTTCAGGGCGAAATCACGACCAATGACACCGATTGTGGGTGAAGTCTCGTCTTTCTTGGTTGATTTGTTTGTTTAATTAGCTGACAGGCAGGTCCATAACCATGTGTAATATAACTTGCAGGGCTGAGGATTGATAGCGCGATAATCTGTGAGACAATCTAGCGATCGTATCAAACACAGGTTGTTGTTTTGTTGATAAAGTTGAGTGGGGCAGCGGAGTGAAAGATAGAATTATCCAACAACAGTCATCAGAGTACGATAGATCGGCGCAAGGCAGACAAGATTTGGACAAAGGGAACTGTATGGGTTTTTTCCGTCCACTGAAGGAGTACCTCACGACACGCAATCACAACATCAAAACAGTATGTGCATACTACATTTACATAGAAAAAGAAAGAGAAAATAATTACTTTGAATGTGTGACAGCACATTCCTGATCACATATGTTCCCCCGCGGGGGCCCGGGATTTATAAGTAGGTTCTCTGCTCCCACCTGCAGGCGGTGTAAGCCCGCCATCTGTGGGATGTCTCCCATGGAATGCCATCCTCGACATTCCAGGAGAGACATCTCTTCTCTCTCTTTTTGATCCTATCTTCTGTCCCGCTCTCTTTCCTCTCTTCTTCTTCTTCACGTGTAAACGTATCTTACCGTGTTTGACACAATATAGCCGTAATCGTGCTGATGTATCGTTAAACCCCAACACAACACACAACACGCAGTGAGCAGAGTTGCTCAGAGAAACAAACAGACAAACAAACAGAAAAGAATCCCTGGCAAGGCAATCCCATATGAATTACGTGTTAATCTCTTCCGTTTCTGTGTTGAAACAAAGACTTTCAGACACTCATAGCCTGTTAACAGATTATATTTGAAGACTGTGTGTGGGCCAAGGAGCTTAATCTATTTATACTGACGTCGACTTAACAAAACACAATGTGTCTAGCGTGCCAATACAGGCACCATGGCCATGGGGTTAGATTTAGTATGGATAATATACGTGAGTTTCGTTTAGTTTTGCACCTGGTAACAGAACAACAACGGCGTTAAGTCTCCACGTTAAATAGGATTCTTGCCCTCATGGCCATGGCTCCACATTCGGCACGCGTGATGTCATCAGTCCGCTCTCCAATAGAATAGTATAAGCTCCTTGGTGTGGGCTCTTTAATAAATTGTTGGTGCCGTTAGAGCATACCATACTTATAACAGTTCTTGTATTGACTGGTTGGGTCTGGATGCTTGGAATGGAGAGACCGGCCAAGATGTTGTAGGGAAAGGCAAATTATTGTCTAATAAATAAATACTGCTTGACCACCGATTGCACATATGGCAATACACTTGGGTCGGTTATCGTTGGCTTGTTTGACCTCGTTGACGAGCACCAGAGTGACTGCGTGACGTGTTCCTGTGCATAACACGTTCCTCATATAGCACCGTTAACCCTAGCAGTGTCACGGGCGCCGATCTAGTCCAAAACTCATCCATTTTAGTTTGCATTTTGAACTTCTCTTAACTCTTTGCAGACGTGAACATTTTGAGGATCGGACATATTTAGTTTTTGGCCATTTATTTGTTTATTTTTAGTATGGATAACACAGATACAAACATTGTTCTGATCATGAAGTATAAACATACGATTTGCATGTTTGCACAAATGAAAGAAAACTGAATGCATGCAAAATAATATCAACAAAATTCTCCAGCTAAAACATACAAAGTGAGAGTCACAAATATTGAAGCACACAATTTGATGTGGACCGAACTGTCAACAGATCGCATCAGTAATACGTCTGTAAGGGTTTCACGACCTTCTGATAGATCGGAAATGTATGCGAACAGAGTTCAAAGCATGCAATGCATGAATGGACTGACATCGCTTTCATGTCTGTCATTTCTGGAATGTAAATGAATATCCTAGAAAGATCCTGTCACCCCATCTATCGTGTCCACAGACATGTTTAGACCGGAGACTTCTTGTGACATGGGATTGTTAACATATAGAATGAGCTCATGTTTTGTTTTCTCAGTTGAGTTATTAACGTAGTTGAAAGGATTTGGCTCGTTAGGGACCTGTTCTGTCCAGGATTACGGTTCTCATATGAAAGACATTATCAGCAGCTTTCTGTGCACATGTGACGGGAGTCGGCAGCATGAGGACCCACGCTACAGGACAGTGACAGAGCGCTGCCTTATGCCAGGGGAAACTGTCATTAGGTGGAGTGGAATTAAGTACTGAGAGAAAAAGCATAGCTGTCTGTCACTGAGGCTGTGCGCCTGCGCGCGGAAAGACAAGTCCCTGGACGCTCAATAAAACAAACCGCACATTATCAGCCGGTTACGTTGAGAGATAACTTCGTTGGCAAATTTGATAACTATGTGTTATGATAAGGAACGCTCAGATAAGCTTTATCTGTAATGCTTCGAAAGAGCTCATACCCCCCCCCCCCCCCTTTTTCCCTTTGACTATCCACAGCAACATTTGCGAGGTAGTGATATTCGTAACGCTTTTCACAATGTACGCTTCAGTATTGCTATCTGACGCGGACACACACATACACACAACACACATACACACAAACAAATAACGCACACACACACACACACAAAAGCAAACAAAACAGATTCCCCTCCACTAAGTTCTATCTATTTTTTTGTGAGCAAATATCCTTGACAAGCTTAAGTTTGTAATTTGTGAATAAAATACGGCTCGTAAAATGAATACCTATACTGGGCAATTTTGTCTTAGAACAAGGGAGCGGCAAAAACATTTGTGCGCTTTGTAGGGGAGATTATGATCATTATACAGGGCAGGAATTTCATCGACATGTTGTTTGCCAGTTTGACATCAGAACACACGCAGTTATTTAGCAGGGAACTCCTCTCTTAAGACGGATGAATTACAGATATTATCCGCGCGCGTTGTTTCACAGACCTCAGTAAGTCGGTCTCCATCGAAATAGACCTTGCTGCCATTGCTGATGTTGTCTTTCCCCATCCCCATATGGTGCCCTACCGCATGGGTTTGGCGACCATCATTGTCCATGTACCGACGTTCATGTGCTCCTCCTCGACATTTCTGGACGAACACTGTCAGTCTTTTGTATAGTGCAGGATTTATTTTTATTTTGTTTCTTCTGCGTGCCAGACAGTTGGTGCGCATATTTGGTTTCTTACTCACACGGGGAAAACTATCTTGTTTTGCGTAGCATCTCATTGAGACTGTTATCTGCTGTGCAGGTTAGGACTATGGAAATAAACCATTTTTTTTTCAGGGAGCCAAGTTCACGTCTTTGTGCAAGAAGTCTAAGACAAGCATTAAACAAATAAGGCAAAAAGTTGTGAACAATTTATCACGATGAGAAAAGACCATTATCAGCATAGGATGATGTGATGAATTTTTTAGAATTTTCTGTTAATCATGACTCAAATAAAAAAAACAAACAAACAAACAAACAAACAAACAAAACAAAAAAGCTCGCCCCTGCCCACTCCTATTCTCTCTCCCCCTCCCCCCCCCCTCCCCTCCCCCCTCCCCGGCCCTTTCCCTCTCTTTAAAATGTTTGTCTAAAATCTCCGGTTCTTGGCAAAGGGAAGTAATTTGCTTGACGGTCAGAGCGGCTTGTCCTGTTCAAAGGAGTTAGTCCCTGATTTTATACGACTTGAATATTTGAAATTTTCAGAAATACTGACAGCTATTTTTAAGAACACTGTGTTCAGAGTTTTCATTCATTCGACAACTGATCAGCGTCAGATCTGTTCCTCCAGAGCACATGTAATATCTCCGTATTGCCGGAGGGATACCAGTCCCCGAGCGCTCGACTATCGATTTTTAAGTCAGCATGTCAGTTTTTAAAAGCTTCCATGGTGACTTATAGTCGCGTTTTCAAACCCAGTGAGCGCGCGTTATCTGTAAATAGCAATGATCCTAAAGGGTGGCCTATTGATCCACTAAATGGGGCAGACAATTTGAGACGCGACACGATGAAATCAGGCGCTCGTCAAACCGAGGTGACCGGAGAACTCATGTGTTTCTCAACAGTGAATGAATTTTTAACACATTTTGTTTTTCTTCACAGAACATTTCTACATCAATCTAAAAGTGCATTTCAGCGTCAAATTTGTTGAAATCGATTGAGTAAAAGCCCAAAAATTGTAATTCAGTGCTAAAGCCTAATAAGGATTAATAAGGTTTTATAAAAATGGTCCGCCATTTTCTCACTAAATTCAGCTGCTACAGCAGGGCACCCCCATCGTCTTTAATTGCCAATATTTCAACTTCTACTTAAGGTAGAACAAAAAATTTTTCACACACAGAGAAAGGGAAATGAATAATCTTCACAGTGATACCAATAAGTCTATATCTTCGAAATTTGACGAGCGCCTGATTTCATCGTGTCGTGTCTCATTTGTTTACCACCGAGGTACACACTGGAATAGAGAGCACCACAAGGACAGAAGTTAAAAATAATTGATCCTCTCCTTGTATAACTTTAGTATAAGTTTGTTTGTTTTGTTTGTGTTGGGGTTTAACGACACATCAGCACAATCACGGCTAATTTGCCAAATACGGTAAGATACGTTTACACGTCAAGAAGAAGAGACGAAAGAGAGCGGGACAGAGGATAGGAGCAAGGAGAGAGAACGTCGAGGATAGCATTCCATTGGAGATACCCCACCGATAGTGGGCTTTCACCACCTGCAGGTGGTAGCAAAGAACCTACTTATACATCCTGGACCCCCCGGGGGTCTTTGTATAAGAATAAGCCGACTCAAAACTCAAAGATCAAACGAACAAGAGCTGTATACTCAGGTTTTTTAGTTTGACATATTATATGTCAATATTATATATTTGTACTTTGATCATTACGTGGCTTTTCAATCCTGAGAAAGTACAATTATCTCGGTTTTAAATGCGTGCCTACTTTGGTTAAAAAACAATGGATAGAAATTGGGAGATTTTGCCCAGACAACGGCGTCTCCGCCTAGTCTTCAAACCGATATTTAGCTTTCAAAACACTCGTCAACGTGCGTAATCTACCCACGGGACTTCCGCTATGTACCTGCCCTTATCCGAGTACGCTCCATGGACGCTAGGGACTTGACATACCTAAACAACAATAGCAAGGGATCCACGAGTGACCAAAACTTTTTTTTTTCTTTTAAAGGAATTTTTTTGTTGTTGTTTAAAGGAAAAACATTTTTTTTTTTTAAACAAAAACTCGTCGAGATAACCGCCACTAGGAGGTTGAGAGACGTATTACAGAACGTAACATAAGGTAGCGCTAGGTGATCCAACAGTCACTGACTTATGACACGGTTTGAGGAACGGCCTCGTTTAGCCTATGTGAAGAAAGAGAGAGTTTAAACTCTCAAATTAATGAGATATACAAGTCAAAAGGTATCTCAAACATTCAAGATGGTGCAATGTGGACCTTATCGTGCCGATGCATCATTAAATAAAAGAAAACAAAACAAACAAGAAACCCAAACAAACAAACACAACAACAACAACAAGAAAAACCACCATGTTCAATGAATCAGCCGATTTGATTTTTAAAAATATATGAAGGCTCCAGTGGAAAAACCAGATAACTCACATTTTTGTGAAAAATGAATTATTGCCCCGACGTCATAAAGTTCATCGCTAAGATTTGTTAACCAGAACAATAATTCGGAAAAACCAGGTAAGTTCCTCTAAAAAGAGAGTTTTTAAAAGGGTATACAGTGAAAAACTATAGACTTCTAAACTTTAATTTCTGTTTTTCTCCCTTTGTAGAAAATGTGCCTTATCTGGTTTTTCCACTGGAGTCGTCAAATGTAAACACTACAGCAAGCATGTCCTAAGTCCGATCCGGGAGGGAGGGAAAGGAGGGGGGTGGGGGGGGGGGGGGTGGTATTATAGCCCGAGTTCAAATTTCCACCAGCCCGCAGCCTCTGGGATGTTTCAACTGAATCGTGATATGTTTGTTCTTACCGAAGGTTTTAGCTTCAGTCAGACTGTCTTCATTTTACATAGTCTTCAAATGGAAAAGACAGAGTGGTTTTGGTAAAAGCTTGTGTAGATGTATTTGTGTTCTATATGAAGAAATGAAAACTATGCCATTTGCAATAAGAATTCTATTAAATGGATCATTTGCATGGAATGTTAATGATTCAAAGACTGTCAGACTGAATGGTCGGCACTCAAATATTTTCACCTGAGCAAATCTGGTCCTCTTTGCAAAAAGTGGACACCCCTGATATACAGCCTTTCACTCCTAAGAAAGTTAGGATATCTCAAAGATAGATACCTGCCCAGTTGGTCAGAAGAAAATTTTCGGAAGAAATTTAAAATGAGAAATTTCCCCAAACAGTGACGTCTCCGCCTACTCTTCATACGATGGGGGGCGCAATGGCTCTGTGGTTTGGCGTCTGCTCCTGGAGAAAACAGCTCACGGCGGTGAGGCCGGGATCTACTCGCGGGTCTTGCATCGGGGGATGGAAGGACACGAAGAGCGAAATATGCATTTTTTCAGTGACTCGACGGTCCCCTGGCTTCCTCTGGGTCGACGTCCAGCCTTCTCGGATAAGAGCGTATATATATTTCGGAGGTCCCCTGTGTACGTTACGCACGTTAAAGAACCCTTGGCAGTTCACAACCGATGAAACAGTAGGCGGAGTGCCGCTGTCCGGGCAAACTTTCCAAATTCCAAATTTCTACCCACAAAAATTCTCACCAAAATCAGGCAGCTACTTAAAGCCGAGATACTCATACTATCTCAGGATTGAAAGGCTTAAGAACAACAAACTGTGGGTTCTCTTCCAGTATAATAGAAAATCGAGATGGTTATCATCTTATGGCAGGCCAGCAGTGCCTGGTGTCAGTGACAGAGTGTCAAGGTGTAGTCGGACACTGTGTGAGAGTGAGGCAGGTGGCAATGACCATCCTGTCACTATGTGGTCGGACGCTGTATGAGAGTCTGTCTGATGGGAGAGACTATCTTGTCATTATCGCACTATCTACACTGACCAACTCTGACAAACGACTTTACCTGGAAAAACGTTATTTCGAGGGGGGGGGGGGCGGGGGGAGGGAATAACAGCGATTTAGTTTTATGACCTGCTGTTAACACTTGTCGATCCGAATGTAGAGCAGCATTTGGTCGTTCGGGAATGAAGTGAAGCAATAGGTAGAACAGGTTATCTTTTAACCCAGAAAGTGTTACGGGACAGATATTGTCTCAGACCTGTCCATGTTACTTTCCATCTGAGTTCAGTTTAAATAACATAACAATATAGAAAGAGAGTGTTCAACTTGCAATGTATTTAGACTTAGCTCTCATTTCTGGAGGTGGAGTAAATATCAGTAGGGAAACCTTGGTACCCAAACAATGGTTTCTCCCGACACTTCGGGGATAAATATCTCTCGAAAGTTCTATATGAATAAATGAAAAGAAAATATTAAACTGTGATGAAGGAGGCATTTGCCAAAGTAGGTAATATGTCAATATCTTAGGTCCTGACTTAGATCGGACCGCGCTCAGCACAAACATCAAACATAAGACACAGGAGGGTTACACAGCGTGACGTGGCCCACGCTAGTAGAACACGTCACATTATAGGGCTATAGGAACTGCCATTATGCTGAACTGGGTTGAAAAATGGCCACAAACACCCTGTTTTGATGTCAGAAAGTGAAAGTTATGTATGCCTCAGAACATAGCTGATAAATATCACCACTTTCGTAAATTACCAACAAAGAGCCAAATATATGGCTTTATGGGACACATTCATGTTATGTTTTTTTTAGGAGGAGGGGGGGGGGGGGGTGTTCCAGTGTATCATTCGGCAACAGGGGCAAATCCCTGCCACACAAGCGACATATTTTATGGAATGGTTTGCTGTAAGCAGGAAATGCGTGCTGGTCAGTGGTCACAGATCGATGGAATACCAGACGAAACACAACCTCGGAACGGTATCGGCTGCTACATTTCAAAAACAAACAAACAATTAAAAACAAACATACCTCCCCTCCCCCCCCCCTCCCCTCCTCCTCCTCCTCCTCCTCCTCCCATATGTCGTCACTTTGAGTATGAATCCCGCACAATTTTTAAGGCATATATTATGCAATCTATGCAGAATGGCGGTCGAGGATTGCCAAGGCATAGCGAAGGAACACTGAACTCGTTTCTAACCTCAGAGTGATCACGTGATGGTGGTCAACGCTGTTTGTTTAGCATTGGGACTTGTCACGTGATAAAGACAGCCTGCTCCTTTGTTTACATTGGGGAATACATTGCGTGGTCAACATTTCATCCAACATGGGTCGGTATTGTGTACCAAAATGAGTGTAACAACATTATCAGGCAGCGCAAGAGGATGGGTTGAGTAAATTTTGATGTATCTCGATTGAAAAGACAGATAATTTCATGTCCTTGTTCACAATTGGCTAACTGTCTCGCCTGGTTGAGAGTACGAGCAAAGTCCGTTTGGATGTCTCGATGGCGGAAGTTTGCTGAGATGCTTATAATTAACAAATTGTGTGCCCCTGCTGGGGCCCAGGGTATATAAGTAGGTTCTTTGGTCCCACCTGCAGGCGGTGAAAGCCCGCCATCGTGGATGTCTCCATGGAATGCCATCCTCGACATTCCAGGGATGGCATCTCTCTCTCTCTCTCTCTCTCCTTGCTTCTGTCTTCTGCTCCAGTCTCTTTCCTCTCTTCTTCTTGACGTGTAAACGTTTCTTACCGTGTTTGGCACAATATAGCCGTGATCGTGTTGATGTGCCGTAAAACCCCAACACAAACAAAACAAACAAAAACACTGTGTCTCCTGCATGACTGGCCGATGGACAGCGAGCCCACCCCTGTCATGTGCAGTCTTATTCTGTCTTTGTATTGGCTATTTTAGTGTGCAGTGGTCAAATGGTCAGGTTTCCCCACCGGCTACTTCACGTCCCAGACGTGATCTCATCTACCAAACAGTGCAAAGTCTAAACACCTAAACTTTGTCTGCTTCCTCCTGTTAGAAGTTAGATTACTATGCTTCGGGAACATCTTTGTAGGTTTGTCTGTGTGTATGTGTGTTTTTGAGTATGGCTTTGTATATTTGCTCATGTGTATGTGCCCCCCACCCCCCTCTATTCCCTCCCCCAAATTCGTTGCTACTTACCTCTTTCTACTGCTCTTGTGGTGGTCATACTATACTTGTTCTCATTTGTCCAATAATCCGACTAAAAGCGTTGCTTTTTTTTTCTCCTCACAGACTAAGAACATCATTTGATTGTGGAGTGGATACATCAAACTGACCCGTCAGACATGGAAGAAATATCGGGACAGGAAACAGCAGTGGAAGAGGGCCAGGCCAAAGCTGAGCCCGAAAGTCATGGAGGAGCAAAGGCGGCTCCCCGCGATGATGCGAAAGAACTGGACTCAGAGACCAGAGCGCCAAACACAGGGCTGGAGGCTGGAGGCACAGAAGCAGCGGATAATGCAAAATCAGAAACGGGAGCTGCACAGGCAACCGAAAGACCAGAATCAGTTAATGAAGGTGCAGAAACAGCGGAAGGTCCAAAATCAAAAGCAGGAGGTATAGAAACAGCAGAAGGTCCAAAACCTGAAGCAGGAGGTATAGAAACAGCAGAAGCTCCAAAATCTGAAGCAGGAGATATAGAAACAGCGGAAGGTCAAAAATCAAAAGCAGGAGGTAAAGAAACAGCAGAAGGTCCAAAATCTGAAGCAGGAGGTAAAGAAACAGCGGAAGATCCAAGATCAAAAGCAGGAGGTATAGAAACAGCAGAAGGTCCAAAATCAGAAGCCAGAGATACGGACACAGTGGAAGGTTCAAAACTAGAGATGGAAGACACAGAAACAACCGAAGTTCTACAAACATCGGTAGGGGATACAGAAATAATAGAAAGTCTGAAATCATACACAGTAACAGAGAGTTCAGAAATAGTTGAAGAGGGCAGATCGATCTCTGAGACATCGGAAGAAACGACAGAAACTGGAGCAGAAAGAGCCCCCGACGCGGGGCTTCCCAGTAAGAAGTCACGGAAACCCGGTAGATATTTCTTCAGTAAAAAGCGGCCTTCCACCAGAACGCTGACCAACATAGTAGCCAAAGAGATGGACAAGGACTGGGTAGCCAGGGTCCCATCCACCCCATCTAGAACCCCCCAGCCCGTTTCCCAGGAAGAAATAGCTAAGACGGCCCCTGCTCCGGACAAGCGAGGAAAGCCGGGCAGTATTATGCCAGCCGAGTTTATCTACAAGCCGGCGGCCGCTGTCATACAGGATCCCACCCTACCGCCGTCTGAACGTCCTTGCATGCAGAAGATCCCCTGGAGCTCTATCCGTGGGACTACAGGGGTATCCAATCGTCAGGCTATTGGAGTTCAGAGGTAAGGTATTTTAACAAAATAAGCTTATTCTGAGATTTCCATTTCACCTTACACATGTGGAAACGCCCCTGCCAGAGCAAGATCTTTGTTGATTCTGTGTATGTCCTCCAAGGGCGGATCCAGTCGTCAGATATCGATTTCTACGAGCAAGAAGTCGGGAAAGGAAACGTTTATGTCTCAGTTTTATGCTGTAACACGACATTTCTGATAACGCCTCTGTCTTGAGAAGATCCCTAGGATTATGGGCGGATACGGGAGGTCTGTGCCCATTATCAGAGACGGATCCGATCCTCAAATTATTGAGTTACACGGCTAAGACACCTCAAAGAGAAGATTTTCAGTTCCATACTATACATGTATGCTTTGTGGAAACGCCTCTTCCTGGGGAAGATTCCCAGGGTTCTGTAAATGGATCAGGAACGGATCTAATACAAGCCAGGTATCTTAAGAAAATATTTTTACGTTTATAATGTGAACTAACGCTTGTGAAGATGCCCATGCTCAGAGCAGATTCCAGGCGATTCTGTCGAGTCAGTAACGGAGCCAGTCGTAAAGCTATCCAGTAAGATCCGTAAAAACAAACAAAGATATACGTGCACAAGTTCCTACTTCCCCAATGATGTTTTGTCGAAAATTATAATTATGAAGACTCCAGTGGAAAAATCAGATAAGTCACATTTTCTACAAAGGGAGAAAAACAGAAATTAAAGTTTAGAAGTCTACAGTTTTTCACTGTATACCCTTTTAGAAACTCTCTTTTCAGAGGAACTTACCTGATTTTTCCAAATTATTGTTCTACTTGACAAATCTTAGCGATGAGCTTTATAACGTCGGGGCAATAATTCATTTTTCACAAAAATGTGACTTATCTGGTTTTTCCACTGGAGTTTTCCTATGGTTTGATGAGACAGAACTGTAGAGCGACTCCGTTTTTCCTTTGGCTTTTGTTCACTTGACTGTTTACCAAATCTCAAAGCTGGCTTATCATTTACATTCTTCGACACCCCCTCCCTCTCCCCCCTCCTCCCCCTCCGCAGAAAGAATTTGCTGGAGTACAAGACGTTCTCCACCAGGAGGTGGGAAGTCAATCCAACAGCCACTGTGCCCATGCGGGTGAGCAAGTACAAGGGCAAGCGAGAGCGGGAGTCGCCGGTCCCCATCGAGGACTGGGAGGACATGGAGGAGAGAGACAAGAACTTCCGGGACCACCTGCTGGCCAAGGAGTTAGGGTAAGCGACCCTGTGCTGTTTCCATGACAACATCGGACTTAAAACATCCAGGACCTTGAGTTGGTCAAAGAGTTAGAGTAAGCTCCCCTGTACCGTTTCCACGACAACATCGGATTTCAGACTTCAGGGATCTTGAGGTGGTCAAGGAGTTAGGGTAAGTTCCTCTGATCTGTTTCCATGGCAACATCGGACATCAACGTCCGAGACTACCTGCTGACCAAGGAGTTATTGTTTCCATGGGAACATCAGACTTCAAACTTCTGGGATCTTGAGTTGGTTAAAGAGTAAATGTAAGAACCTCTCGGACCTAGCGGTGGTCAAATGAACCTGCACTACTGTGTTTCACTCTATTATGTATTTTGTATTTTACTCTCTTTCTGTTTTCCCCCGCTGGGGCCCGGGGTATGTAAGTAGGTTCTTTGCTCCCACGTGCAGGCGGTGAAAGCCCGCCATCGATGGGATGTCTTCCAGGGAATGCCATCCTCAACATTTCAGGGGTGGCATCTCCTCTCTCTCTCCTTGCTCCTACCTTCTGTTTCGCTCTCTTTCCTCTCTTCTACATGACATGTAAACGTATCTTATCGTGTTTGGCACAATATAGCCGTGATCGTGCTGATGTGCCATTCAACCCCAACACAAACAAACAAACAAACAAACAATCTCTTTCTGTTTGCATGGCAACATCATACTCCAGTGATAGTAGTTACATTTAGTGTTGCTGCAGCCAGGAGACATTCAGAATCAGTGAAGGTAACAGTGTTCGTCTGGCCTGTTGTATGTCGTGTTGGCTAGCAACGATACATGATCAGAAAGAGTGACAGTATTTACCTGACCTATTGCCCTTTCTGTTGCCATAGCTACGAGACGCTGGTGGGGAACATCAAGTACATTGACATCCCCGGGGCCAAGGACATTCAGCGCAGCTGGCTCAACTTCCTTAGCGCTGACGTCATGGAGTGGGGATTCCCCTACCACAAGGGTTCCAAGGAAAGGCCGCGCATGAGACAGCCAGAGGTGTATCTGGCTCATCAGGTAAATGTGTCGTAATAGATTTGTTCCGACTAAGCGAAAGGCTGGAAATCCCGTGTCTATTTTTAGCTGGGGGTACAAACACTCCAAACTGTTCACAAGTTTGCCTCACTTTTTGATTTGACCCTATTACGGTGGGTAGGAAATGTATGACTAAAACTCTTCGTTGTGAGCTTATTGAACCTAAATGCCCCTGACATACTTCCGGCGCAAAGTTTTTCACGAAATCTTGTGTTCTACTCTTGTTGTGGGATCTCGTTGTGGAGCGTCATACACATAACTCAGTGGTCTATTTTTAGTAGGGGGTACAAACACTTCGTCAGGAATTTCCAGGTATGCGCTTAGTCGAATATGAACTGTTGTAGTCCTGTGGTTCAGTTTTTTTTCCTTAGGCCTTTCAATCCTAAGACAGTAAGATTATCTCGGCTGTAAGTGGTTGCCTGTCGCTGGTGAGAATTTTTGTGGGTAAAAATTCGGAATTTGGAAGTTTTGCCTAGACAACGGCGTCTCCGTCTACTTGTGATCCGATTTTGAACTGCCAATTGTTATTTAATGTAGGTAACGTACACACGGGACCTCCTAAATTTATCATCCCTTGTCCGAGAAAGCTAGACGTCGGATTTTCGCCTACCTAAGAAGCCAAGGGACCGCTGAGTCAGTGACAGAAAAAATGTAGGTTTCAATCTTTCTATCCTTCCCACCCGCCAATGGCAGGATCCGCGAGTCGAACCCGCGACCCACGATGTGAGTTGTTGTTCACCATGCCAAAGCACACGGCCACTGCGACACCAGATGGTTCTGTAGCGATTTAAGTTGTTGAGTTGTTACTTAAAATTGGGTCCCCCATTATAAAGTCTCCAAGATTGGGCAATCTATTCTAATGGGAGATCGTTGGGCCCAGCCCTATTATCTCCCTTTGCCAGACAAATTAAAGAGGTGATGAACAAACAGTGGAAAGAGAAAAAAACTCTTTACTTCATGTCATTCGAAAGACTGATCACCAAAAAATGTGATAAAATTATAACAATAAGAAGAAAACCTTTTCTTTACACCATACTTTTCTCTGAATTTTTCATTATGTATATTTCAAGCAAGAGATGCAAAAATGATTTTTTTCCCTCTTTACACTGCTCGTTCAACAACCCTTTTGTCATGCAAAGGGAAGTATTAGGGCTGGTTACAAGGATCTCCCATTTTGTCAAGCAGTACTGCTTTAGCAGTGAAATCCAACATACATATTCAGAGAAAGTCAATTTACGTACTAATACTATTTAAAATACCACTAGAGAACCCACGACCTCCGTGGGAGATTTTTTTAAATATAGGTCAAACCGATACTGCTCTACGACTTCAAGTGTATGGCAAGCGTGCGCATCTCGCTCGATGTTGGTACTGTGAATGGTTACACTGAATGTTACTCACAGAAAACGTGTTTGGTGTTTTGAACGTGTCATTCTATCGAACGTACAATTCGGATCAAATACTCTCGTGAGTTTACTATTCAAATATTATCGCCTTTTTAGAATAACGTCAAATATAATAAGCTTTTTTCGGCCTTACGTAAGCAGAAACACAGATCTTCATGTAACAATGTTGTGTGCCAAAGTTCATATGCATACGTTCAGTACTTTTCGAGTCCATAAGCATTTTATGGGTTTTGTTGCAGATACATGGTGTAGATTTAAAATATATATATATATATGTAATGTACGCTGTAATGTACGAGTGGGCAGAGAATGAGTGTAAGTGTGCACAAAGTGACAGCTCTATCCATTCTTAGAGAATTGAAGAGACACTCGCCCTGCACACCAAGAACCTTAACATCTCCGAATTGTTACCTCTTCTGTGTCAAATAGTAGAACACAAGATTTCAGAAAAACTCAACGAGATTTCTGGCCGGAAATACACTTCGCTTTTTCCGACGTCATTAAATCATTAACACTACTCATTACTGTTATTATTTGGAGGGCATCCATGTTCGAGAGGCTTTGAATTTATTGAGTCTGTCACTCACAGCGTAGAGTTTTAGTCATAACTATTTTACCTAACGTAACAATGTCGTCCAGAGAGCCGGCAAACTTACGGCGGAGGCAAGATCAAGGTCATGGGTCGATGGGATTTCCCGGGATATTGGCTAACTCTATTCAGTGACGTCTAAACTTTGAAACGCCAGCGGAAAGTGCCAGAGTGTCAGGAATTTCTCTGATGTAACAACTGCAGGTTATTGTCTTACTTTGATGGCAGACACGTTCCAGGGCTGACATTCCCCCCCCCCCCCTTCTCTCTCTCTCTTTCCTTGCTCTTATCTTCTGTCCCGCTTTCTTTCCTCTCTTCTTCACAACCCAGCACATACTACACGACCATTACACTGTTTGCCGTTTGGAGAACAATCTGAGCGTAAATCATTATCTCTGAGTTTTTTATCGTATGAGCCCTTTGGTACTTGTACTGGCCGAGAATCATCCCTTGCCAGATTTAAAACTTTAAGAAATGTCGAAAAGTTTCACTGTTTAGACTGTCTGTAGTTTGCTGTACACGATTTATGAAAGCTTTCCTGACTTGATGGAAAACTAGAAAGTGAATCTTGATTGTTTATGAAAATGTCTCACTACTGCAAGATCTGTCCCAAATGAAACCTTTTGAAAGAACTGACTACTGAATAGGGCTGGCGCTGTACGGACAAAAGTCATCATTTCTTTATCCGTTTCTGAATTCCACACGTTTGACCGCCAGCTTTGAAAATTAATGTGCCACTCTAGGTAACTGGTGTAAACAAAGAATGAAATAAAGTAGGCACTGATTACGATATTGTTTAGTCTAGGTATTCTATGTCTTGTGTTTTCATCTCTGTCATAAATCCATAGCCAGTTGTCAGCAGAGAAATCGCAAGTTTTTGAAGAAAGGAGGCAAACGATGGAGTGAGTAACGAGCCAGCCAGCGAGAGACAGCGAGAGAGAGAGAGAGAGAGAGAGAGAGAGAGAGAGAGAGAGAGAGAGAAATAATGAAAAAAAGGAAGATGCAGAAAAAAAAGAAAGAAAACTCGAAAGATAGAGAGAGTGTGTTTGAAAGAGAGTATGTGGATTTCACAAATCAAAGAGAGAGAATAAAGAAAGAAGAAAGTGAGAGCTGGAATATCCCAAAATGCACCGGGGGGGGGGGGGGGGGGGGGGGGACTTCTT
>JBCEWB010694924.1:0-17216 GCA_039654565.1 Peronia peronii | reverse complement strand
ATGGATGGATGGATGGATGGATGGATGGATGGATGGATGGATGGATGGATGGATGGATGGATGGATGGATAGACAGAAATCAGGTGAACAAATGAACAGACGGATGGACTAACAGATGAATAGGTGAAGGGATTTGTGGATAAACGGATGGATATACAAATAGCTAGATAGTAACATGAACAAGGTTTTTTTTAAAAAAAGGTATTTTAATTCGTCAATGTCCTCTATGCAATCAAAGCTTAGTTTTGCGTGCATATTATTATGTTGGCGAGCAATAGAAAGAGGTGCGTTGAGAGTTTGTCTCCCAGATTTACAGGCGTTCTGTCCCTCGCTTTGTATGACAAAAGAAACTCTTTTAAAATTCTTCAATTTCCTGTTCATGATACCTTAGGGAAATTTCAGAAATGATAGAATATTATTTGTGATGGAGTTTGTTCTTTTTCAACTCTTTTATTTCGTTGTAAATATTCGCATGGACAAAGAAAAGAAGAACAAAAGAGTTTTCTTTTCATGTTATATGTTTTATAGTGTTATGTTACTTGAAATGGAGAGATTCGGATTTAAAAAAAAAAAAGAAAGAAAGAAAAAAGGTCTAAAGTGTTCGATTTTGAAAAAAATTTATGATCTTTTCTGAATTGTAGTGTACAATATATCTCTGGCCCTATCAGATTAGTTGTCACATTTATTTGTCTAATATGCAAAATACTTTTAGTTGTCTTTTAGTATGGAAATATTTGCCAATGAATCTGTGTGAATTATTCGACGTTTTATAATAAAAAAAGATAACCTTTAAAACATATTTGTTACCTTAAAATTAAAAGTCTCTTCATGTCTCAAATAGACAGCTAGGGATGTTTAAAAATATTTCATTCTGTTTTTTCTCTGAGAAATTTTAAACTGTAGATATACTGAGGTCATTCTATCTACTGGCGAGAACAAAAATCGCAAAAACTGTTGAAAAATGATGGTGTGAAGTCGGCTGATGTGAAAAGTCATTTATAAACTAGATCTACCACTTTATCAGGATTTGAATTTTTACCTCACAGTGAAATAACTCGTGTTAAATTGACGTAGGTATAGCTTTTGCACAACTCGCCCTCCATGCAAGCAAAGATCATTTTCAAACACAGTAATGTTATGTTACTCGCAAAACGGCCAACAACAAGAAAAGAAGAGGAATGCAGGAAAGTTTTACTCTGTAGTAACACGGCTTTACAAAACCTGTTTTGCTAGGTTTCTCGTTCTCAGTTCCAGTGTGATGATCTATCACATCTTTTGACAGTCAAGATTTCCACAGTCTATGTTTGTTTGTTTGTTTATTTGTTTGTTTGTTTATGATTTACCATATCTGTTCCACCATCTATTTCCAAATATGTAGAAAGTCCATCTCTGGGTCTTTGTCACCTGTTTTTTTTCCATGGGCTCTTTTTCCAGCAATAGTTCTAATGTTAGTTGATGTTCCCAAATGTTTTTTCATATATCAGAGTAAATAATGTTTGTCATTTTTTTAAAGTGTTGTTTTCTCAACACCAAGTCTGGCTTTTGCGGGCCCAGAGAAAGCTTTTTTTTTTTTTTGTCCAAGATTATTTTTGTTGGCGGCATTCAATCTACAGGTCACGTTGCATCCATAGCATTCAGGCGCCGTTCTATAACCATTTTTCTTCTGGATGTCTGGATGTCCAAATGCCGTGTGAGCAATCTGCATTGGTCTGTGATGTTCAAGTCCCATTGAGATAAATGCATATGAAACTTTATGTCTGTGTCAAGATGAAATCTTTCTGTGGTTTTGAAAAAGAAAGAAAGGGACAGTTATGACGGTTCACGTTTGTGAGTGAATTAGTGAGTGAGTGAGTGTGAGTGAGTGAGTGAGTGAATGAGTGAGTGAGTGAGTGAGTGAGTAAATAGAGTGAATGAGTGAGTGAGTGAGTGAATGAATGAGTGAGTGAGTGAATGAGTGAGTGAGTGAGTAAATAGAGTGAATGAGTGAGTTGTTGAGTGAATGAATGAATGCGTGTGCTAATGAATGAATGAAATTGTTTTAACAATTTCGTGAACAAAGGAATGACTGTGACCGATTGACTCACTGGCTGCAGGTTAAAATGAGTTGTTAATTGTATGGCAACGTGACTTCGTGATTAATCAACTCATAAAATAAATGGGCAAAACAACATCTATCTGTGAGAGACTCTAGGCAAGATTCTTTAAAGATCTAATAAATGATCAAAGCATAAAAAATGATATTTCATATACAGTTCAAGGCTGGGAACTGCTGCTTTAACAACAACAACAACAACAACAACAGCATCACTGACAACTACAACTCAAAGAGGCACTCACATTTCATTACGACCCATAACTAGAGCATTCTATCAGAAGCCTGTGAAATTGAGAACCGTGAGAACATCCTCTCGGCTGAACTCGAGCAAACTTCGACAAAACACTTTTCTCACCCGTTCACATTTAATCTTCCACAGTATTAAAGACAACATACTGTATCATTTTCTAGTGTATGAAAACGTCCTTGTTGTTAATCATCTGTTAAAAGAAAAATCACAAAACAAAATCTCCTTTTTTTTTAGAACAGTTTTTTATTTTTTCTCTTTAGCACTTTTTTCTTACCGCCACCAGCTTACTAAGCTGAGACAAATGTTTCTTGTATCTGCTATGTCCAAATGCTCTTCGTGACGTTTTTGTCTGCATGGAAATGTGAAAATAGCTAACATGATAATATATTGTGTTTCATCAACTGTGAATAGAAATTCTTTTTGAGGAAAAATAAAGCTTTTCTTTTCTTACCTTATCATATCTTGCCTCATGTTAATTCCGCATGGCGCCATCGGAGCGCCTCTTGATAAGTTGGACATCGGTCTCCTTCATTCGTCATGCTGGTGAACAAAGACCTGGTCTCCGCAAACGTTTTCTTTGTCCATTTCTAGATGTTATCTGTCCATCTTTTCTTCTGCCTACTTGTTTTCGTTTCCTTATTACTATTCCCTATGATACAGTTTACGAGACAAAAATACAATTTTTAACTGAAGAAAGTGTTTCAAGATTATGGAAATTTATATTTGAACGTGATTTATAGTTTATAGTAAAATTTAACGAAGAGGGTGTTTTACCAAAGTGCAATGGCATTGCTGTAGCTGTTTCAAATGGCGCACATAGATGGCCCCAACCTTATCCTTTGTATCAGACTGACCCTTCGTCTCGCCCCATACTGTACTGAATCTATCACTGGCAATTAGTTCCATGGTTTCGCCTAGTGGTCGCGCAGGCCATAATGATTCATTGATGAAGTAATTTATTGATCTTCACCTTCCATATCGATCTGCCTTTCCCATCCTGTACACGCCATACAGAGGAAGTAACTTTGTTATGACCCATAATGGACTTACTTTGTTGTGTGTCCGATAGAGCTGAGAACAAACAACACACAAAGAGATAGGGGAATTGCTACATCCATTTGTGAATGCTTTGTTTCATGTCGACATTTCAAAGAGAGGCCAGGCATAACTATCCGTGTACCGTACATAAAGTTTTCATAACTCTCTTTATGGATTACATTTGGCGTCACTGCCAATCATATTGTCGCAAGGCACATTGATAGCATAGGTATCTGATGTCACTGACTTTATTGTATTGTCCTTGGCTACTTTATGTCGTTATGTAGCATCCCATTCAGCGACATGATTTCCACCTGTTGCAGACATTCAATAACTATAACGTCGATCATAGAACTTCATGGTCGACATAAAAATACATACAAGAAGTAGAAGTGGAAACGGTGCTAAAGGGTCAGGTTTTTTTTTTTGAAAACAAGTTTTTGAAAACCACAGCCCGTTTGTTTTGGTGTGAATGATGTTTTGGACTTGGAACGCAGTTTCATTTGTATTATTATTCTTTTACTAAGACAATAACAGAACAGACCTTTAAAACATCTCATGGAGCGCAACGTGACAAACAAACAAACAAAAGACACAGAAAGAAAATGTTTTAAAAATTGACGTCTTATCAAATGCGTTTTCATTCCTCATAAACATTCACACAAAACTTACATGTCTCTCCGTGAACCCCAGGCATGAAAGATAATGAAATGGTACAATGATAAACTAGAGTTATTGCAATCTGTCACAAATAATATAAATAAGTTATTGGCTTTATTCTGAAAACTCACTCAAAATTGTATCGTAACATCGTCTATCGAAGATCTGCTTCCATTGTGAAACGGAGAACACAGTTAAACAATAAGGAAAATGTTAAATGTATAAAAACTGATTCGACCGAAACCAAGCCTTTGTATTTTTAATATAATACTTTAACAAATATGATATGTATTGTTCTTGCCCATTTGTATGCCATTTATGAGCCTGTCAGATGCTTATAGATCAAGCATTCAGAAATGAGCTTGTCATTCTTTTGTTCAAAAGAACAGTCCTTCCAACCAACGTCATTTTTATATGCTTTAACCGCGCTTAATTATGACGAGAACAACCTGTTACTGGAACATAGGCTTTCTAACCTGAAAGATACGAACCCCTGCTATAATATTTATACAGTTTGGCTTCAGTGTTTTCTGCATTCTGGCGTCCTTAACTTAAATGGAAGAAATCACACAAAAAAATAATAGATGGTGAGTGGGGAATAGGGGAGTGTATGAGAGGAAAAAGAACTTCTTTGGCGTCACTGATCGCGATACAGAAAATGATCAGATCTGTTTGGAGATCAGTTACCGCAGTTTCAATTGCAGCATAAATCATTCTCCCATATAAACATGCTCCACTTTTTTTTTTCACATAAGCAAATCAATCCAGCGGTTGAGCTCATAATTTCAGGAGTTGTGTTAAGCGATTGTATGCAGGTCTTTATCTCAATCTATTCAGTCGTGGTAAATCAAGTCTGTGATCACGGATGCGAAATGATAGCTTCAATTTATTTTATTGCACTTTTGGTCTCAGTGAAATGGTCTCAAAGAGCAACTCCAAGAAACCTGTCTGTGTTCGATTCTATCACAGGCAGAGAGTTTCTGGTGGTCCCTTTTCTTTTATTTAAAGCATTTTTTAATGACTCACTAAACATAGCTTCAATTTATTTTATTGCACCTTTGGTCTCAGTGAAATGGTCTCAAAGAGCAACTCTAAGAAACCTGTCTGTGTTCGATTCTATCACAGGCAGAGAGTTTCTGGTGGTCCCTTTTCTTTCATTTAAAGCATTTTTTAATGACTCACTAAACTAACTCAACTTACGGAGTGGAACAGATTGCAGGTAGTACCGCCTTACTGATATGTGGTCGCTAGAGAAAAATAAACATAGTGTGAGTGTTAAACATACAAAGAATAAATTGTTAGACGCGCATCTTTTCGTGGCACGATGACCTGCACATTCCCCTACTGAAGTAACATAGGACTGATTAATTTTGATTTGATTCCATACATCTCTTACGAATTTCGAAAAGTCTCATGACACAACAAATGATACTACTTAATCTTTTTGAGCTATTGGTTACGACTTTCAAGATCGAAGATTTTATCTTTAGCCTTTCTTATTGCAGTTTATTGATGTTGTCCGTTCTCGACCAGTGTCTTCATCCAGTATTCTATATTCATCACCACTCCAAATTGTCGATATTTCCATCTGCTGTCTACTTTCCCTTACAACGCAGGCATGTGTAGGTCTATCGTGCTTTGGCAAAACACTTTATTTTCCTCATAGATGATTTATTTCTGCACCTTACTTGCTATATTATCAAAAGACAAATAATCGTATTTCTTCATTCAGTAAGAAATGATTTTATGCAATATGTGTGAAAAGAGAGAACAAAGTTAGATCACGATTTTTTTGAAAACATAGCTTTTAGGGAAAAGGCTTTTTATAGCATTACCTAAGAGATCCGCTCGAGTTAAGAAGAACAGTTATCATTCTTCCATCTTGCTGTCCAAACAGCTTAACTCTTCAATCTCAAAGCCAAAGCTGACATCAGTGCTGTGGGTTTTCAAAATGCCAGTTAACCAAGTTTTTTGGTTTTCCCTGAAACCTTTAAGGTTTGATAGGAAGGGTCGGTTTGAGAAGATGTTGTCTCTCGAGCCATAAAGGCGAAAATCCATTTCAGATCCGTTTTAAGTCAGGCAGAAAAACAACAGCAGCCACAACCACAACAACAGAATATAACAGATCATTGTAAGTATATTTTATGGTTCATCCATCTTGTACTTCATACAGAAGGAGAATAAATTGATTTTGCAGAATTTCAAACGTGAATTTCTCAAAAAAGTATTTTTGGACTTAGTCAGTTTTGATTCTGAGGCAAATGTCTAATGTTCTGTCACTCTATATTCTGTCTACTATAGCAAAAAAAAAAAAAAAAAGGAGAGTGGGGAAAGGGAGAAAGTAGTTTGTTTCTTGAAATGTCGAATAGTGCAGCAGTTCAAAAGTAAACCTGTCTCGCAAGGGTTTGATTTAAACCTTTAGTACCAAATGGATTTTTGCCCCATGAATCATTACGAACACAAACAAGACAAGTTTCAGTTTTGCAATCTCAGCTTTTGAGATTCTCTACTTCAATGTGACGAAAATCTCGAGGGAAATATACCAAAGAGGAACATATGTTCTTGTCTCGAATTCTAGCTTTGCAAACGATTTTGTGATCATCGATGCTGATATGAAATCAAATTTTGATATTATATTTCATTGGCAAGTGGTAATTTTCTCAAACCAAATAGCTTTCAGTGGCTGATTGTTTGTAAAACCGGGGTCCCTTTCTCTTTATTTCAGCCTTTTCACTTTTCTGTTCCCAAGTGGCCCAATAGTCTAGAGTTTCAAATCAAACATGCATGAGATGAGGGAGTTCAGTCTGATTGGTGCAATGCCTGGCAATATTTCCTCTGGGAGTTTTTACATGCAAAACAGTTGTTGAAAATGATGAAATTCTAAGTCTTCAGGTCTTATGTGTTTCTGGATAGCTTGCTATCCTTGTATGAAGCCTTTGAATGATTTTCATTTGTTTGTCTTTCTCTCTCTCCTTCTCTCTCTCTCTCTCGTACAAATACGTCAGTAAGACTGTGCTTATTAAGTTATGGAGATTTTCTTGAGTTTGTCTTGTTCTGATGCGTGACATTTTAATATGAGTACAAAGTGTGCGTGTATGCGATGTGAATGTATGTTACATGTATATTATATCTCATCAACCGTGCTCACAATTTCATTTTGAGGGCAAAAAAGGACAATCATTATCTTTATCATTGTATTTTATCTTATATCAGCCTCGTTAGTTTTGTACTATAAGTTATAGACATAAAGATTCAATATGATTGTGATTTTTTGGGTTAATTTCTATCGTCTAGAACGCCAATCTGTCTACTGCAAACTATCGGATTGTGAGCCATTTTGTAAGGTTATTTCGACCTTTTTTAACCTTTGAACCTGTCTCAATGTACAGATTAATACGGTGAACAGTACATCTAGCATGTGATCTAGGTGTGACCTTGTGACCTGTCGCCTAGACCTGTTTATTTACCTGGTTGTGGATATTTGTTTATGAGTCATTACTAACTATCTATCTTCCCCCCCCGCCCTTTCCTTCTCTCGCTTGACCTGTCCTCTCACTCATAGGTCATGCTAAGATGTAAAAATAAAACAAAAAATTTCAATGATAAAACAAGAGAATATGTTTAAGATTTGTCTGGTCATGAGTTGATTTATTAATTAATTATCTATCTGCAACCCAGACGATTTACTTTAACACCAGGAAGAGTCCACGTTTTAAAGTTGTTTGGCTTGAATTAGTTTACTATCACTGAGACGGTCAAATGTGATAACAAAAGAAAACTGCTATGTATTTAAAAGTTTAGTAATGAGTTTGATTGCCCTCAATGACTTACTTTGTTATGTGTTTACGTGTTCAAAAATATTCGAATACGACTGAAAAAAAAAATCAAATTTCTCAGACCTTTTGTTGTAAAAATGAAGAAAGAATTATTTAGTGCGGACTTAACATTAAGCCATTTCCATTTAGGGCAAAATTTATTTACAATTGCTGAAATGATGGCTAATAAGGGAGCATGTAATGTCATCAGTTGGTGTAGGGATCATGTATTTTTATCACTATTTAAACATTCTATTGCGATGCAGGCATTTTGTGACAACGAGAAAGAAATTGTCACACGATACAAACTTTAGCAATGAGTTATAATTCATTCGATACAAAATTCATGATACAATGTGAAAACCGAGGGTTAGTTTAGAGCAGTGTTTCCCAACGTGTTTGCACTCGTGACCCCCCTGCTCTCATCAACTTGATTTACATTTTGTACTCTATGATGGAGGGGGAAAAATCATCTGACAAAATTTATTCAAGAATCCTGTAATTATTTATTAGCAAACTGATGTCACCTTGCGGCATTGAACCCATGTAACACACTTATTTTTCACTGAAACAACAACAAACAAAATATGTAAGCGCATAAAAAAAATGTTACTGATGAGTTGAAATTAATTTTACCCCAAGTTACCCCAAGTCACTTCTAGCAAAGGGTACATGACCCCCCTGCCAGGGCTATGCGACACCCCCCCCCCCCCCTCTGGTGAATGCGACCTACAGGCTGGGAACCCCTGGTTTAGTGCATCACTATTATTCATTCCCTTGTACAGTTGTCCAGGACCTAAGGCTTGTAACTGCTGTTCACAAGCTGAAACTATTGATTTCCCATACAGGGCCGAGGTCATTTACAAATAACTGATACTGACAGATGGGTCATCAGTTAAAAGGATTTCCCTTTGAATTTTGTTAAATGTTGAGTCCAGCTGTAACGGATTAAGTAACGGGGAAAGCTAGCAATTATTAATGACTGTAAGAATTAGCAGTTTTAATTGTAAAATTTACATGTGTGCCCCCCGATGACAGATTACCATAACTTTCAGTTATTTTGGAATTAATGTTTATTTCAAGTGAGTCAAACACAATTCTTTCTCGAAAATTGACCAGAAGGTCAAAGGATAACACAGGCAGGCTGAGTATAATAATGTCAGGGACACAGAAATGGATGGAGGCAGAGTTAAAAGATCTGCAAGATTATTCGTTCCTTGATAGCCATCGTGCTTCATCAAAGGTTACTATAGACACTGTATGGCATAGTATTCTTAGAGAAGTTTACATTTTCTTTTTCGGTCCATGATTATCTTCTGTCAGATTTTTTCTATCTTCATGTAATAATTCTAAATATGCAGGAAGGGACATGAAGAAAATTGAGGTTAGGAAGTCCTATCGGGTCCCGCTATGTCAGTAGAATTCTACCTCATCCAGAGCTCAAAAATCGGTGAGTATTCGATATCGAAATAAAACATTTTGTTTGCATCCAGTTCAGACAATTTAATATGGCAATCAAACGTGGTCGGCTTTGTCCGAAGTACGATGGTCCATTCTTTTTTCAAATGTCATGCTCTAGTTCGGTTTACTTAAGTTTACCCCTGTAAACAGCTCGAGAAGATACAGAGAAAAGATATTATTAGGTGAACAAAATGGGTCGGCAGTGGAAGCTCACCTCAAAACATGTGAAAAATTGATAAGTCCATGTTGATGGCTCAGCATGAGGTCCAGCAGCCTGTGAGCTTGGAGAGATGTATTTCCCAAGCAGCAGTTGGACATGAACAATAGTTCAATGACGGTAATTTTACCCAGTATAACATGTAGAAGTCTTGTTCTGTAACGCTGTGACTCGAGAAAGGTTACAATTTTTAATTAAAGACTTGTAATATCTTTTGAGCTTCCATAAATCTTTGTACTTCAAACAGAAAATCGATACATTCTCGTTATCGTTTAAATGTAATGGTATATGTATTTACCAGATTATCAGGACTCACTTTGGTACAAACATTTTGGAGAGATACGTCTTAAAAAATTCTGTGTAAGATGTCGGACACAAACTCCTTTCTGAGTTTAGTTGTCACCTATTCGCAGCAATATCTAAAATAAAAATCGACCAACTTAATTTTTTAAACAGGAATAGAGACAATAGCTCTCATTCCACAATTATTTCGTGTCATTTTTAAAAATGAAACTTCGGTAGTTTCCAAGTATATAAAAAATACTACTGTTCTTCTTGTTTTTTGGTTTTGAAGATTTTTTAGATGATCATGTTTCCTATCTGACCAAAATTCAATCCCGCAAATCAATTTCATCGTAATGAGTAATTAATGCATAGGTTGTTCATGAATATAATCAACAATTATGCTGTTGGATACATTGGCAGACATCCTCTGACAAAAGTCCTTGTTCCATATAAATGTTTCAGCTGTCGGTTGCAGCGCAGAGACTGAAGGCCAACTGAATTGTCTAAGTTAGATAAGGCATTCGCTTGATATTCGAATCTTTACTCAAGTCTTTGCCATGCCAGTGTTGAATATGAAAAAAACTATGCCGTTAGTCTCATGATACATTCAGTATGTAGATCACAGAGTGCCATTTATGAATTTGTGGCTGAAACATAGGAAACATCGAAACATAGGAAAAGAGCAAACTTCACAGATGTATATGTTATATGTTTTATTATATATCATTCTAACGGACCCCTGACATTATTCTAAACTATTTTCATGTACAGGGAAGTTTTCAGCTAGTGGAGGGCGCGTCTACAAAGAGACAGGCGCAAAAACAAGTGTTAGTTTCCAGTTTTCAGCTTATGACGCACTTTTGGCTCATTAAAATTTCATAGGCAGTAGAGACTGAGACTTTGTGTTATCACAGAAATTAACCAGACAGATCTTTGCCTGAGAGATTCATTCCAGCGGGGGTGTAGCGCACAGACAAAGACATTTTACCACTACGATTTTGACTTATTTTTAGGAATGCGTTAAATGGCTGATTCTGTACTTGTGAAGTGTTTTATGGGATACATTGCAAATGGCAGCTACTAAAAACAGAATGCTGAGCCCGGGAAATGGATGAATGTAAATTAGTAATGAAATATAAAGAAACGAGCTTGCAAATATATAGGAGTGATATTACATTACGATGTGTTCAGGAATTCAGAAATTTCGTAAATTGTAGTCTATCCAAACAGACAGATGAAAGATAGCACTGATCCTTCTGAAACTGGTACGAGGTTTCAATAGTTCAAGGTTTTTTACACTCATTTCTCACCAGATATATATCATCTCCTAGTTTGATCAAGTGGTGAAATTCATTAAGTAGGTTTTGATACAGGTAATTCTTACGATAAGACTGCATGGCGAGAGGTTTGATATAAAATACTTCATTATTACAAAGTTACTCCAACTTTGTGGATATTTCGTCTATATTTAGGAAGCATCAAAAACCGTTTTATCTCATTTTCTTAAAATCATGTTTTGTTTATGAATACACCATGGCACGTATTTCCGAAAATTTATTTATTCTCTTTGCCCGTCAGGAACCATTCAAGGAAGTCTCAAATGTCAATCATGCACTCTTTTGTTTTTTTCAGTTCCCTCCTGCTCTCTTCTCCCACTTCCTGAGAAAAAAAAAGTTCTCCTTTGAGTCTGTAATGTATATCTTATTACCCACACTATTTCTAGTCAAGATTATATCCAGATGCCCAGACTGGTGCATTAAAGTTATTAAATACTTAGTTTGTCTAACCACGTTTCCTCTCCCAAAACTCGACCCACGTCTCGTTAGATAATAGACAGTTGCGTTCAAGAAAATAGCGCCGAGTTTCCTCTCATGTCTTCTCTTTTTCTGTCTTTCCAAGTTGTCAGAATGTATATTGATTACAATTTGGTCTTATTGTCTGTGTTTAATCGTCTGTGTTTAGCACAACATCTCACTACTGGAAGCAGAGAAGAGATGGCAATTTTTGTTCTTTTGTTTTCAGATCTCTATTTACTGTGGAAAAGCAACGAAGCAAAAATTACGCCAAGCTTCCAATGATCAATATTTGTCCATTGTTAGCTCCTACTTTTTATTTTCTGAAAACAAATAAAGTATGCATCTTTTATGACGGTTCTCCTTTCTTTTTTGTTTTTCGAACGCAGAATAACTTTGTGTTGTTTAATCACCTTTACCATAGCAATTATTGATTGGGGGAACTGGGAGTCAGATTCAGTTCCTACTTTGTGAATCGAAGAAATGACAGACAGCGAAATGGAAAGAAATAGAAGAGAAATGAAAGGCGAGAAAATGAACGGGATAGGCAGGAGTAGACAAAGGAATTTTGTTTCGTTTGTGTTGGTTTTTGGTTTAACGTTGCACCAGTATTAGGACACACACTGCACCGCATAGGGACAGGGGAAAACATGCCATTGGAGACATTTTTGTAAAAGACTTCAATGTCATTGACAAGAGACCTGCCGAGAGACATGCATCTTATTCCTGATGCAAAAAGTGTTCCGTATCAGGAACCTTAGTTTGTCCTTGTGTACATTGAAACGTGACTTGGTGGGTTCAGAACGAAGCACAAAATTGCTTAGTTATCTTCCGTGCTCTTTAGACTCCTTTCCTGGCCTCATTTAAAACAAGTTGTTTTTGATCCTCCTCTTTGACATTATAGTCATTACATAACCTCAAACTGCGATATTTCTAATGGTCTACTTAGCCCGGTTATTTACGAACGATCTAATGTAGGCCAGTATTCCTCTTTCCCTTTTTGACAGTTCTTCTCTTCTTTTTCTCTTCCTCTTTATCTTCTCTTCTCTATGTCTGTCTGTCTGCCTGTCTGTTTGTCTGTCCCTCTTCTGTAGTTTTGTTTTGTTTTGTGCTGTCTATTTGTTTGCTGTCTGTTTAGTTTTGCTTCCATCTTCATATTAATTAAATTTTAGTCATTAGATACCTTTATATTGCAAAATGTCTAACAAATTCTTTTTAGGCATTCTGTTTTCCTTTCTTGATCATCTCATGGAGGTCAGTATTCCTGTTTTTTTTTTCTCTATACCAGTTCTTCTCTCTGTGTATGTATGTGTGTTTCTCTCTGGCCATTTGGTCCTCTGTCGGTCTCTCTTCCATCGACTGTGATCCTGCATCATTATCTCCCCAGCCTCCAGCCCTCCTCCGTATGTTCTGGAACCAGTGATATAGTATCGTGCTTTGGCAGAACACCTTTTTTTCATTATGTTTTTAATATGTCCCTATCTTTTCAAATATAATCATTAGCAATATTAAAAAAACAATCTATTACATCGTATCATTGTCTAAAATCTTACATTTGTTCGCTGGTTACTAAACTGGACGTCCCGAAACTAAAGGGTGATTATCTCCAAACAGCAATTTCCCAACCAGAAATGTTTTGTCCAGGTGCAGTAGTTAACTCCTTCACCCTGGCTTTGTCCGACGGGGAATACTTGTAATCAACTTTACCTTCACGAGTCCGGCCCAACTCCAAACTTGATTTAATAAATTGGTATCCTTAACACGATCCCTCGCTCTCTCCCGGGTGAATCCTTTGCTTGTCCGAGTACTCTAGCACTAGAAAGGGTGACGGGCACTTTCTCTCGCTCTGTTACGTTTTTTTTCTTTTCTTTTTTTGCCCACGATGTGTGCCGTTGTTATTGTTGTTGTTGTTATTGTTAATGTGGTGTTGTTGCTGCTGTTGCTCTTATTGTGGTACGAAATCTATTGTTTTTAACACTAAGGTTGCCAAGGTTTCGAGACACACCGAATAACTAATCATGAGATTTGCTAAGCATTCATAGATAAGCCCACATAGTAGATGTGTAACGTAGACCATGACAATGAAATTCAGGAATCATTTGTATACTAAGTCTCATTTTCATGTGTCTCTAAGGCTACTTCTCCTTATGCGCGACGCATAGTTGCGTCGCCCGATAAAAAAAAAAAGGCGCTCCAAAATCAATCACGTATGACATGTATGAAACCATCCCCTCATTGCGCGGTGCGACGTAGCACCCTAATGCTTCGTTTATTCTCATGACACTCAGATTTTGTCCTTTCGCACTCTAGTTCTCTCCAAGATATTCACTGCATAATTGTCCATTGTCAGTTTTGTCGGCAAATTTCATTAAAATCCTTCAGTCTTACAAACAAACACGTACATTTTTGTCCTTGTAATAACTGACCTTTCTATCGCTTAATTACCTTATTGAGGTTAAATTTATCATTTCACTTGAGAAAACAAAAATGGGCTGTTGACTAGAAATAGGATGTCCTTTTTCAAGGAGGTTACGGCTTTCTTTGCGTCTTTCAACCTCCAGTAGGTGGTTATGTTGGTCACTTTCAGCATCCATAGTAAGCTCACATTTATTTCATCGGTTGAAAACATTATACAACAATGTTGAAAAGCGAAAAAATTTCCTTCAGAGTTTACTCAGAAGTCTCACATACCCGGGCATAGAGGGTCTTTGATGCGATATGCTGAAAGTTATACTGTAAAATGTAGACACCTATTCTGGGCGTGAGCCCCAGACTGGTGGTTCGGGCAGTTAATCGGATTGGCTACTTAATGTAAATCATGTGAGCAGCGGCAGATCCACTACTGTAACCTCGAAGGGACCCGAAGTAACTTTGTTCTTCCTAATGTTGTTGTCGTGGAGATTATTGTTGTTATTGTTATTGTTGTAGTTGTTGTTGTTGCTGTTGTTGTTTCAACAAACCGTGGGTTATTTATTTATTACTATTATTACTTATTATTGAGGAAGAGGGGAGGGGGGGGGGGCAGTTAGGATGTTTGTCATTATGATATGACAATTAAGACTCTTTTAATATTGAGAAAATTGTGTTGACCTATAAATAGTTATTCTCTGTTTCACAATGAGAAATTTGAGTTTGCCCTGTTTTTGGTCGCTGCCCATGAGCCTCTATACCAATTCAGCATCCTGTAAACCGGTGGCCGCCGCTGCTCCTGGGCAGAAGAACCGGCGGGTGTTTACCGTTTCTCAGGGATCACCAAGGGAAACTCCGCCAAGAGGAAAATGGGATAATGAACCGATTCATTCCGGACTGTCTCATCCTATTCTCGCTCTCAAATATCTAGGATGAGCTCTTTGTTTTTCTTCCTCTCCGTTTTATAGTGCTATTTTTAATTTTTATTTCACTTTGTGTACGTAAACGGTAATCGAATAGATCGGTAGGAGGGATAGTGACAAAAGTGGAGTGTGAGAAGATAAAAGTAAACAATTTTCAGCTAAACTGCAAGCTGAGTAGTGGGCAACGAGAACAAAACAATAGAAAGAAGAGCATGAAGAAAGAATGATAGTTTGATCTTGAGCGAGGAATAGATAATGAAGGAGACACTGGGTACAATAAATCAGCTAGTGGGCATCTATTTTTGTCCCACAATTGATGAGTTCTTAATGTCTGATTTTTCTTTCTTTCTTTCTCATTTTGCTTGCTGTTACTTTATTTTCAGTTGTTTTTCTTGTTCTTCTTTGTGTCCTCTGCAATTCTACTGGGGTTGATAAAGCCATTCTTGCTTGTATTGACAAAGTTTCCAGGTGTTTAGGCCGTGATTTTTTTTTTTTTTTTTTACATCAGTTGGAGGACACAACAAGAGCATCAACAACACAGACTTCAAGAATTAAAGATTTAAGCAATTAATCGAATAATTAACAACAACTAAACATTGGTAATTTGTATGTGTGTGTTTTGTTGTTGTTGTTTTTTTTTGTTTAAATTTTTATGTCTTTAGCGAGACCACGGCTACTGGCTTCTAGTACCTTTCTCCACTCTGACGGTTAACTTACTTATTTCAGTATTTTTTTCTAAGACTTTAGCTATACATTCCTCTACTGTGTGTTCCGCATGAATGAAGTGAATTTTTATTTTAATGAAATATTGACACATTATATTATTAACATTTGTGAAAGCTTCACTCTCAAGTATCTGTATTGTTTTCATGACACTCAGATTTTCTCCTTTCTGACTCCAGCCTTCTCTATTTTCCTTCTGAAACAGCCTGTATCTCATGTCCGTCGTAATCTTCCTTTGACCATCTTCAGCACAACAGAACCAAGATTGCGTAGAACCATTTACCGCTATTCGAAAAAGATAAACCAGGTCCCACAGCTCTCATTAACAACTGTCTGCAGGTCGGGCGCCTGTCATCAAAGCTCACCACAACAGTGATACTGAAGTCAGCACGGCCAAAGAATCATGAATAAATCAATGAGGTGATTGAATGATCACAGTTTGGAGTGGGGAGGGGGGGGGGGGGGGGGGAGGAGGGTTCTCTTTCACTGGTCTGTGAAATTACTCCCTCTAAAATGAACTTCAAAGATGCCGTCATAATGATGCCCTAGCTAACTGCGCATCAATAGTGCATATCTTGTTCCCCTGACTCGTAAAAGAAGTCGAGTATAAATTACGCATGCAGGTGGAACATGATCAGCGCTACAAATAAACATGCCATCTATGTCATTTTGTTGTTGTTGTTGTTGTTGTTGTTGTTGTTGAGGTTACGCTTTATGAGATAGTATCTAGTAAAATATCCAAGTGTGGATGTTGAATGATTAGCATATCTGATACTGAACGATCCCTTGCCACAATTTATGGTCTATTTTTATGTTAAATCTGTCTTCATTGTCGGGGACAATGCACGAATCTGTTCTTTTTTAATGTCTTCTATGTTCATTAATCTCTTTTACTGTTAAAAGCCAAATTTTTTGTTTTTGTTTTTTGTTTGTTTTCCTCATAACAGGTTGTAATGTCTCTGGAAAAGATAGAAGTTACATGGATCAAATACTACAGTTTGAAATATAGTGTCAGAATCTGGGTCATAGTCATGGTGAATTAATGGTTGAAAGCGAATGTTCCATTTGAATGAAGGAAAACGAACTGACGCTGTTTAGGAGATATCCTGCACAAATGAGAAGACAGTATCCAACTCTTAGTTTGTTCTCACCAGCTTACACTAATTGAAAAGATCCCTTAAGCTTTCGTCTTTGTACGGTTTATGATGAGTATATTGTTATGCTGTACTTGCTGATGAGCTGAAGCATATTAGGATGGCACAAATCGTGTTTCAGCCAACACATTTGGAGCTTTACAGGGACAGAAATGTTTAGCTTCAGGAGAGAATATAT
This sequence comes from Peronia peronii, assembly GCA_039654565.1. Lineage (NCBI taxonomy): Eukaryota > Metazoa > Mollusca > Gastropoda > Systellommatophora > Onchidiidae > Peronia > Peronia peronii. The sequence continues at coordinate 215 of JBCEWB010694924.1, read as the reverse complement.
GTGGGACAAACATCGAGGGATTTCAACGAATTCTCTTTTTAACACCTGCTGTGCAGACAGCCAGTTTAAATGAGTTAGACGAGAGCAGGCATAAATATTTATGACAAAGCAGAATACAATAGATAACAGACAGAAAGGCAGACAGACAGATAAATAGACAGACAGACAGACAGACAGACAGATAGATAGATAGATAGATAGATAGATAGATAGAT
>JBCEWB010694813.1:4782-17217 GCA_039654565.1 Peronia peronii | reverse complement strand
TACATACATACATACATACATACATACATACATACATACATACATACATACATACATACATACATACATACATAGCAAGTTTTTTATTTCCAAAAAAAACACAGATAATAATGTGCTGGTAAAAACACAAGAAAGCAACATAATGCTAGGGAAATACATAGGCAATGGACAGAGAAAGAGCAGTTCATGGCAATCATACTCGCAGAGATCAACAAGATGTTGTCTGCATCTTATTTTTCATACGCGGTAGGAACCAATCATGACACTTATGCTGAGATATTTGGCCATAAACTTGCACTCATAGCTTGGTAATCCTAATTTCTTTAGGCCGCTCGTAAATCTATGATGGACATTTCCAAGACTTCCGATAATGAGGACTACTATGTAGGCATGGTATCTAAGTTCATTAATCTCTTGAGAGATGTCAAAGTAGTTATTAAATTTGTTTTCATAAGATATATCTATGTGCCCATCGAATAGAATCGAAATTTCAACTAACTTTACGGTCCTATCTGTCCTGTCAATGATTGTCACGTCTGGTCTGACACATCTTGACTGAAACAGACTTGGGGTGTTGGTAGTAAACATGTCAGGTCTGATGGGGCCGTCTTTAATTACAGCAATGTCATGTCTATTGCTTCTACCAGTGATTTTATTTACAATTATATTTAAGGCTCTATTGTGTCTTTCTTGATAGCGATTTTAAATTTCGTGCATCCATTTAAAACATCTGAGACAGTATCAGAGGGGTAATTACAGATTTTACACTGTTTTATATATGAGGGTAATACAAATGTAAAAGGCTGTCACCTTCTAAGAGCTGCATTCTACATTTTACAATAAATGATCGGACATAATCACTCAATTTATGGTTTGACAGAAAATATGCAGATAGTTTATGATCAATTTGAGCATTTTCTCGAATTATTCTTCCTTGGAATTGTTTATTTTTTTCCTCTTCGAATTTCCTTAGCGGTATGTGTTTATAGGTTGAGTAAAATGCATCAGCTGAATAGAAATACATTGTAATATCGTCGTCATCCTGAAGTTCAAATACATATCCGTCGTTTCTTCTTCTTAATGTTATCTTCTCAGGCCAGCACATTTCTTGGAGATGTATCCATTTTGATTTTGGCTAGTTTACTTTGGATGTCTTCACGATATTACTCTGAGAAAGAGAGCGGTGGATAGTGGCAGATAAAGAGTGAGAGAGAGAGAGAGAGATTTGTTACGTTACGTTCTTTATACGTCTTTCAGCCGCCTTAGAGGCCGTTATCCCGTGAGATAGATACACACATTTACCATAGACAAGCACAACCCACCAGCACTAATAATATTATTCATTCCAGAAGCAAACTAATTATATCCGTTTCAAACAGTTTTCTAAACCCATCAACTCACATGACATCGGGAACATTTGAATTTGAGCCATTAAATTAAGCATTGGATTCGTGTAAGCACTTCCTTCATGTTTTCAAAGATAACGTCTACAATTTATGACACTGTTAAAACTATTATAATTGTCATGCCACATTGGAATGAGCTATCTGTTTCGCTCTCCTCTTTCTCTTTTTCCTTTTGTTCTTCAATCGATTTTGATTAATGGAGCAAACAAGCGCTCATGCCATGATCGCCAATGAAAGGTAAGTCTATCTCTGTTGCGACCATTAATAAAGATGGGGATTGTTTGTGACCAGCGCTTTTACTTCTTTTTATTAGACACAAGGGTTGCTGAAAAAAAAGTGTAAAGCAGGAGAAACTCACTTTTCTTCTTGTCATTGAGAAACTGATCACGAAATTTTTTGCTAAAATTATTGCGATATGAAGAAAACAGTTTCCTTATACAACGCATTTTCTTGTAATTGTTTACAATGTACATTTTAAACAAAAAGTTTAAAAGTCGTTATTTTCTCTCTGTGCTGCTTGTTCAACACCCTTGTGTCTGGCAAAGACAAATAATAAGGCTCGTCAAAAACAGTCCCCATTCTTTCTTGTTCATGACAATTACGACGAACACAACAAGAAATATGATAGTGGAGAAACTCTGCTTGTGGAAGCTTTGCCAATACTATCAGAAAGACACAAGCGAGATGTAGCCTTGATATTATTGTCAACAAAACAAGAAAGACAAGACAAGGATATCAAGTACATATTCAATTAACAACGAAACTCTTGAGTTTTCTCTCTCAGAGCTCTGAGGGAGAAGAAGAAACTTTCCGCTGTGTCGGGATGTTAACGAATAAATAGATACACAAGAGAGAACAGTAAACACGTTTACAAAGGAAAAAAACTGTATCTTTTCATCTTCTTACCCTTTGTACTTTTCGTTTTCATAATATACTGGTTCATGTATTATTCTCTCTGTCGATGGTCTGACACCAAAAATGTTTTTTTTTTTTTTTTCCATGCTTCAGATCTAAATTACCACTCAGGACTATTGATATACAGAAAAAAAAGAAAGATATTATAAGAACCGAATCTGGATAGATAGGAGTCATGCATAAAATCTGAATATTTGAGTAAGTCAAAAATTGAAACACGTATATGCGGAAACCCTGCTCTCAAAAATAGTGAAAATTTAGGTAAAAATTAATTGAAAATTTAATGTAAAGTTATAGTACTGGCTTAAATGATTGTCAGGTCGCCACAGCAAATGTAATTATAATTTTGATCCATGAATTGATGCTTGACAAACTTTGACACCCCATTTCGACGGAAAAGGGCAAAACAAAAACATAATCGATGACAGTGCAGTGAAATAAGACTGATAATGCCAGAATCTACCTGAATAACCTGCTGCTCAAAAAACAGTTCCTTCAATCATGTTCCCAATATGTCCTAACTAAGACTTTTGAACAAAGAGAAAGAGAATACAGAAGAATTAACAAACGTTCACAGAAAAACTTACTGTCACCGAACTACGGCCCACGGCGTTGAGATAGCAAGCCTGAAGATCATTCCGTTGTGGAAAAGAACAACGTATCACTTTGCTAAAGGCAAGATCTCGCACCCAGAGATCTCGCAATGCACAAACAGAATTATTGTGTCCACTTCTCCACGCACAACTTCAGCGGCAGTGGCTGAAGTTTGTTGTCTTTCAACTCTATGTCATGATTCTCTTGCTCAGTGCCACTGACTTCGTCTTTTGTCCGTCAACTGCGAATATGTGAGTAGTTGAGAAGTGCCGAGTTTTTTCATACGTACAAAAAGTTCTCTCCTTCTGGTTTCTGTTAGTAAGAGGTCCAGGAGCGGTAAGACTTCCTTGTATTTTTTTGAAGTTAAGATGTGTCGATTTTTTTCATACATGTATAAGACAGTATTTTGTTTGTCGTCTCTGTGTAAGTCCAGAATCCAGTGCCGTTTAGAATTCACTTTGTATCCTCGCTTGAAAGGGTCTGTTGTGGATGTCTGAGATGTAGTTCAGAAGTAAGGAGTTTTTTCTTTTTTTTTCACATATAATACTTTCTTTCTCGCCCTTGTTTGTACAGGTTCAGTAGCGGCTAGGCTTCTGCCCCGCTCGAATAGGTCCAATGTGGTTACTCAAGGTGTAACTGAGAAGTGCCGATTTTTTTCAACCATGCAAAAGATACTTTCTGTCTCGACTCGGTTAGTGCAGGGTTGAGAGGCCTACAGACTTCCTTTTTTGTTTCCTCTCGCGCTTCAGTTCCGGTTTTCCAACAGCCAGCCGATGAAATCTAGTCAGACTCTGCAATGTGTGCTTTGTCACCTGTGAACGGAACAAGCACAATAAGGTCAAGGGAAGGAGGTGCATGGGAGAGCAAATTTAAGTTTCTCTCGCAAATCATCCACAATAAGTTCTGGTGCTAGTTTTTTTCTTTCTTTCTTTCTTTCTTTCTTTTCACTTTCACAATTGGACTTGAGTAATTTTGAGATCAACTGATCTCGTTGTCAACTAATACATTATTAGTTTTTATATCATTATAACTGAAATGGTTACTTATTATAAGACTCACTTAAAAAAAAAAAAGAAAGAAAAATCTCTTCGGCCTTCCTGTGTTTAACCAATGAACCTTTGATATATTAAGACAAGAAGAAAAGATAATACTTTACTATAAATATTGATCCACTTATACCGTAATTAAAATGACCTCCTATAGGTAAAAAATATAGAGAGCAAACCACAAGAGATATCAAATTTCCTGTTATCGCACCAATTAGAGGCCAGAGTAGAATGAGCTTTGTATGTCCACCGGATCGAACCGCAGAAACACCACGAAAAAGGAAGTTTACATTGGCAGACTATATGTTATTTCATCTAAATTGTACTGAATGGGCCTTTTCCCTATGATTTTAGTTGTGAAGTAAGTCTACTGGATATCTGAGAGTTGTCAATAGAAGCAGGAAGATATGGGTCAGTCTCTATAAAGCCCAAAATCGGAATGGAGACTAGTCTTTTCCTCTTCTTTTCTTTTTTCTTCTTTAAATTAGATTTTCTCCCAGGGAAAGGCGAACTCGACCTTTACGATATTTTCACCCAACTAAAGACCGAGGAAGAAAGACTTTTAAGTCAAAGCCAGGTCCTTAAATGTAAATATGTTCAAATCTCTTACAGGTCATGATGGAGATACCGTATCACTTTTTTTTTCTTTATCCTGAAGATTCGAAAATTTGGAGAATTTTATTTTTTTAGTTCTCTTTTTATTTTTTTATTCTTTATTTTTTATTAATTATTTTCTTTTTATTTTTTCATCTTTCCATTTCCTTTTTTTTTAAAAAGCATTTATCCATTTCACGTATTTTTTTTCATTTTGTGGTCTTTTATTAGATATCTAAATACCGGTGGACAGTATCCGTGTTCTTCAAAGACGTGTATTTCATCTACAAAATGGAGATACCGTATCATATTAATGACAAACAGGAGTTGAAAATGTTTATCACAAAGTATAATAATGGTTATCAAGGAATGCGTCAGTTGGGAGCAGCTCAGATTTTGGAGAAATAGTTTGTGAAGAGGATTGGGAATAGAAGGAGACTCGAGAGAAACAGTCTAGTTCTGGCCTTGCACAGCATAAAAACGGCACGCTTAAGAGACCGTTCTTCTTGAATCCAAGCTAAAAAAAAAAAAAAACCAATAAACATAGAAAGAATATGTCTGACATCTTATCTCATAAACATAATAATATAATGATAATAATAATAATAATTCATGGTCTCTAGAAAAGCTCTGATAAATTTAGTTGGCATAGAGACTACACAGTGTTCGAGGGAAGTAGAAATAATCTTGTTACGCTGTAATGCTCCTATTTTATAAAATAATAAATTACATTATGTTGTATACATTGACTGAATCAGTGAGTAAGAAAAGTCGGGCAACAGCAACCTACTTTTGAACACTGATCCAAGAATATTCTTTTCAGTGTTTTTCAGTGGAGCCAGCTGATGAGCAAGTTTGAAGTAAAAGAAAAGCAAGTATAAAATCTTGCCATTGACAGGGTCATAAAGAAAGAAAAACAATATAATACAAGATAAGAGTCAATACGATACGATAAGACAAACTTTACTTGTCCTCAGAAGAAAATTCCTTTCACACTAGGTGAGGCATTATACTCAATAATACAAATTTACACTCAAAGACGTATATGTCATTAATAGCATTACAACAAGCCAACCGTAAAGATCATTGTAGCAAAATAAAAACCAGAATAGAAAACAGGAGTGAAGTAAAATAAATTTTTTGGAAACAGTTCGTGAATCTTGATATGCAGGTACTTCTACTGTATATTCATGCGTAAATGACTTGATGTAAGGAAAATATGGAGGGACTTAAGCCGACTGCTATAAGTATGGGTTTACTCCTATATTTGACTTGTGTCAGACATGAGTTGAGCAAAGGGCTCTGCTCTATAAATATGCCATGTTGATGATGATGATGATGATGATGATGATGATGATGATGATGATGTTTGTATCTCTGAGATACACATTATGCTCCAAACGAAGTATAAGGAGAAGAGGAAGAAGAGAGGACAAAGAACTAAAAAAAAGACAAAGAAGAGGAAGAAGCAAGAGAGAAGGAGAAAAAATAGAGATGTAAAGAGAAGAAGTAGACGAAAAAAAAAAACGAAGAAGAAGAAAAAAGAAAACAAAGCAGATGAAGAGTAGAAGAAGTAGAGAAAGAATACAATACATCTTTCGTCGCTTCAACCAACAGAAGCATTAAACGAACAAATCAAGAGGAAGCACACGAAAACTGCAACACGACACACATACAAGGACGATAGAGCACACCCGACACACATATACATACACACACACACACACAAGCATAACAGACACACACGATACACACACGCACATACACACAACACATATACACACACCGAACAATTAAAGAAATAAGTTAAGAGAGACCTCTTCTATTCTAAAAATATTGTAAAAGAAACCTTACATCTTGAAATGATTATATATGGACAGCTTAGCAACGAATCTACAACATCACTCCCACGCACAAACTGCTCAGAAACTCAGAGGAGAGAATTATTTCCTGGGTAAGATGTGCAGGAAAAATATGATGCTTACACTACAGGATAACACCCAATTGCTTCTTCCTTTTTCCGACTCCAGATCTAGGTCAGCTTTTAAATAAATATCCTTTCTGGTTTTTGAAACGTTCTCACGCTTTTTAAATGTATAATGATAATAAATCTTAGTCTTAGTTAACCTTGTAAAATTCAGGAAGTGCACAGCGATGTGAGAGAGCAGAATCAGAAAACTAAGATTGTGAACTTCATCTCTGACACAGCAAGGCAATTATCATCTACAGGAATAACCCTTGCGGTTTCCAGGAGCCGATCTACCCAAAAACACACCCACACTGTTTGTATCTGAATGACTTTTCGAATAATATACAAATCAGAAATAAAGTACGTACCGTATTCTGCCAATAAGACTTAAGCTATCTTTTCTTACATGAATAAATATTATCAGTATAGAAACTATTACATTCTGGTAAATTTCATGTAACACTCATAGGATTAAAGATGGGAGAAAGATGTATGGTCCACTACTTTATATTTTCCCTGCAGAAGACACTGTGTTCAAATTATTCCAGTTATTGTGTGTCATGTATAATGTCTTTCAGTATATTATAGCGCAAACACTAAGCTTCAGAAGGTGTAAAAATTTTCAAAAAATTTATTTGGGGAATAAGTAAAGAATGTTTGATACACCCCCCCCCCCACCCACCCACACACACAAAGTATGAAGATTGTTCTCAATTTCTCTTCTTCCCTATTTCACGGCTCCTGCTCGTATGGGATCTTAGGAGTTCCCTCTTCCTCCAGCCCTCCCCCCCCTCCCCATACACACACTCTTCTGGCACTTCTGTACTTATTGCGCGTCCCGCACATGCACTCACACAGACACCCATACACCCACAAATACACACACAGAAAACTTAAAGGATGGGTTTCCCCGCAAAAAATCAAATATCAGTGTGAGTCAACAACAAAACTGGCTTTTTTTTTTTTATTTGCTGTCTTTAATCATTTCTTTAACTTACACCTGGTCCTGTCTTCAAATCAAAAAATAACCACCCTGTCAAGCATGTCATTATATAACTTTAACATTTTGTGAGATAATAAATGCTACTTGAATTTCTTCTAAGATGCACATTGCCATTTTGTGATAAATGTTATAACGAGAGATGGAGAGAGAGAGACAAAGAGAGAGAGGAAGAAAGGGATATCCTACTGATCCTATTCCATCTCAGGCCATGCTGAGTCTATCCTAGTCTATCCCATTTTGCCCTGTCCTATCCTGTACAATCGTTCGGCAATGATCCTAGTCTATCCCATTTTGCCCCCTCCTATCCTGTACATTCTTCGCCAATGATCCTATAATATTTTGTCACGTGCTATTCTATCTTGTCCTATCCTATTCTGCCCTTTCCCCTTCTCTTCTCTCCTGTCCTATCACATCGTATCTTATCTTATCCTATCACATCTTATCCATTCCTCAATCCTGCTGGGTCAGAGATGATTAATTTTGTCAGCCATCTTCCTCCGCCCAGCACGCCTCTCCTCGTCCAACCCAACGCACTGATCAGTTTGAGGCTCCCCATTCCAGACGCTACCCAGTGTTCCCATCTGCTGCCGTTCTTTCTTGCAATAAGTCCAGATGATGGTACACTGTTAGTAATTTCAAGATTAATATTATATATAGCATGGTTTCTCATACATTATAGGATCAGCGCCCTGTACAATCTACTTCTTCTTCTTACCCTTCTCCCCGTCTGGAGCTACCGGGACGCCTTTTGACGAGTTGTGCAGTAATCGACTACTACCCCGAAAGACCCAACGGAGACTTGGGCGTACTCTCTCAGTACCTAACAAGCATAAAAGACGGCTGCCTATGCTAGGCAATTAAATTCTTGTTGATCTAACATTCTGTTCGAAGTCGTAGGCTGTTTTTCACCCAGATCCGTCAGGAAATGTGTACGATTGTTTTATCCAAAGACAAAATATCAGCACTTTCGTTAAGATCAGAATCCAGTAACTTCTAATCCCGAGTCGGCTGGCCTAAGCACTAGGACATCAACATCGTATCATAGATCTACATCAGTTTTAATGAAAACATGAACTGTGACTCCAACACGACAACATATCTATATGCACTTGATGCTCACTTCATAAAACTATACGTGTTTTTCAAAGAGGTGAGAGGTAAGGGAGAAGAGCCGGCGGAGGATCGTGAGAGTAATATTTTTAACAGATAAACATAGGCCAGACACTTGACATATTTGACATTAAATTTAATGTGATAAAACTGAAAGGAAAGCCACTAAAAACAAAGATTATACTTTATATTTCGGTTACCATAGAAACTACTGTCATTTGGCACTACAAGAAGCAAAATTAAATTAACTCTAATATAAAAAACATACACAGACAAATTTCATTCAAAAAGGCATGAAAGTGATAAAACAAACTTCACATCAATGTTTAAAAAGCAAATTTAAATATATTTCTTTAAAAAAAGGATGACTTTATCTTATTCTAGGAAACACCTGTTTCGACATTACGCCAGTAACAGAATCGATATAATTCAAGAAATGGAATACTTTGGAAAGACAAGACAGGCCATCAACTATTTTATATGAAAAGTGGCCTCTTTAAAGATCATTATGAATATTTGAGGAGGCTGCAGCAAAATTTGATTCTCAAAGTAAAGAAGAAAAGAAAAGAAAAAAGAACAAGAAGAAGAAAAAGATTGTAAGTCTCGTAATTTCAGCTCTTAGTCTGAACCTTTTTCTTTTCACCTACAAAATTAATAAAAAGACACTGGAAGTCATTTTTTAACAGTTTTAAGACATATCAACAATGATGCTTTTCAGTTACAGGCGTCGTAACCCGCTTTCTATTCATGAGATTAAACTGTCTGTGAAAAGGATTAGCATTACAGCTCTTTATTCTCGCTCTTTCACTACATCTTATTTATTTATCTATTTACTCATTCATTTATTTATATATAATTTATTTATTTGACTGACTGACTGACTAATTGCTTGATTGATTTATTGACCGATTGATTTTATTGATTGATTGATTTTTTTCAATTCGAGCATTATAAGAATGGAGCTGTATCGAACTGTGATGTTTCGCGTATATTTGAAAAAAATATTTGATTTTTCTGAAAGAGAACTTCCCGGAAAAATGTGGTCTTTCTACTTTTTCCCTCCAGCAGGGAACAAAAGTGAAGTGTCAGGCAGATTTGACTACCATTGACAAATATTTAAAATGTGCCTCGTCACGCATTATAGGAATCACAGCATATCAAAGAAATCATTGGCCATCAAAATCATACATGGGAGATTTCGAATAGCTAGACCACTGACGGGTAAAGTCTCGGTCAGCAAAGGATTGTACCTGTAGTATAGAACTCTAACAAAATTTATTACTGACACCTGTCGTAAGTAAAACAGTGATCAAATGGGACAGTAAACATTGATTCGAAGCATTTGATTGTCGTGGATGATTCTGCTTATATTTAAACACCAACCTGTGAACTAATGAAAGGCAAAATGCCTCCATCTCATATACATCCTATTTATAAATAGTTGAAATTTAACAAACCTGCCGATGATAATTCTCACACAATTTTCGTAGGTGAATACGTCTATCGTGTTAGAGCATTAGAGCTCTGCTAACATTTTCCTCATTTCTGGATTTCACAATAATAATTTCTACTTGTGTGATAGAATACAGCTCAGTGCTTTTAACTTTTAACATTTACACAGGAAAGATAATTTAAAACACAAAGAATTAGGGTCCCTGGAATAGGAAAAGGCCTTTTTTTTTTTTTTTTTTTAGCTCATTTTGGTCTCTAGAACCAATGAATACCAGATACAGAAAATGAATTGTCAGGAATTAAATTTCTTTATCCCTCAGAGAAGAATTTTTGTCTTTTACCTCGATTTCGAAGACTCGTCGTATAAATTTTTTTTCATCATAAGAGTTATGAGGCCAGAGAACAAAAGTCTTTCTCTCACTGTTCAGTTTAGTAGCTGTTGAAATTTAATTCTATGTTCGCTTTTGGAGCAGACAGATATGGATGTGAACTGATAGAACACAGAACTCTTTGTGCGCTTAGTCTTAGGACTAGACAAAGTAAATCTGACACACAGACCTAAAGATGTCGCTAATTTTATGCAGCTATTAATCAGTTATTCACGAGACATCGTGTAAAATTGAGGTGGCCAAAAACAACAAAAAACAAAAACAAAAACAAAAACAAAAACAAAAAAAAAAACAAAAACAAAAACCAAACAAAAAAAAAACGAAATGAGTTAATAAAGAAATAAAGAAAAAATAACTAGGCATTAAGATAGGTTAATTAATTAATTAGTTAATACAATAACTAATATATCCATTGTCACTGAATAGCAATGACCTCATTATTTCTTCTTATGCATTATTTTTTTTTCTGTTAAAATTCCAATCAGTTTGATATGACAGGCAATGAACTGCCATTTGGCATCCGGATGATCCTACTGTTCAAATTTGGCTGTCGCATCCAGCTAATAATATCTTTTGATCTGAAGAAGAAACACAAGTTCTCTAAGTGCAGAACGCAGGCAACTTGAGCAAGTGGGGACAAGTCATAAACGTACTTTGACAAAACGCGTTACCCTTGAGATAGTTGCGATTTAGCTCTGCGATCTGTTTTCGATCTGTCTTGGGGGAGGGGGTAGGGGACGCGAGGGTCCTGGGAGTTATTTTGGAAACCACTGGGGAAAAATGATTTTAAGCATTGCCATCGGGAGTTCGGCATGGTGAAATTAGAAAAAAAAACAACAGAAAAACAAAGTTGAAATCACTCACGGTTGGCATGGCAACGGTCGATTCTCTTGAATTTGGCTACCCGCTATTGCATAACTTTACTATAACTATTATTCTACATGTTTCAATCGATTTGCTGGAAATTTTCCCTACGTAATTTTTAGTTTAATATCTAAAAATGATCTGACCTAAGTTTAATTAATAATTGGCTTAGTTTTTTTTTAATCCACACATTTTTTAATTAGTATCAAAAACGTCACGGAGTTTTCGAAATTTTGATCTCAGAGTCTCAAATTTTTGAAAAATTAAAAATGTTATAAAAATCCCCCAAAACACAAAAAATTGTATTTATGCCAAATTTCATGTCAAGTGCTCCAGGAAAAAAAAAAAAAAAAAGAAGCTCCCATATTTGTGCTGAAAAGCCTCATTTTGAGAAAAACGCATTCGTTTTTTTCACCAGGAAAGCAGTCGTAAGCTAAGAATACCAGAGTTCTTTCTATCACTTGTACGTCTTATTTTGTCTTATCCTGGGCCTCTACACAAATTTTTTCCTTCCATTTTTGCGCCCTCACCCCTATCAGCAACAGGCTCCCCAAGAGTCTTTTCAGGGTCCAGGGCGGCTTGTACATGAAGAGCATTTCTTCGTTGGTCAAAACCAAGAGGTTCTTTGCCGTTTGCTGTGAAAGATAGTCTACTACTGGATTCTGAAACAGCAGAAACAGGGCAAATTCCACTCTTATTAGGTCGTGGGAAGTCTATTTCAGAAGCTCAAGCGGAAGATTTCGCCTATATTCGGTGAGTTCAGAGCCTCAGATGCTCAGCTAGTATCCATTTCTGGAATTGGAGCTCCCCATATTAGTGATGGAGTTCATTATCAAGTCTTTTATACGCCATTTGCTCGTAGCCACCAATATACTGATCATCCAACACGGCATATAGAGACCTGATTGAGCCAAAGCCTGGATGGCAGAAGGGCCGGTCAACCTTTGAATGGCCACCCTTCCAACACCTTAGAGTGGACATACCAACTTTGTTTATACCATTTTTACCTTAGAAAAGGCAAACGTTTAAAAGACAACAAAACCCCAAAGTGCAATATTTGAACAAAAGCCGGTTTCAAAACCCGTCTACCCTC